>AWOL01S0197797.1:29653-42747 GCA_000715115.1 Nicotiana otophora | reverse complement strand
AACTAATTAAGCATTATTATATATATATTGATAAGCGATCATTCGTGTTTAGCTTAAGAAGAAGAAAAATAAAGTTAGTTTACCCACTTTAACCATTATATCTTTGCCACAAACTAACTTGCCAACCCTACTTCTCCCTTACTCCTTCCTATAAGAGAGAAACGAAACTTCTCTTTTAATAAAAGGAGCAGAAGAAAATATACACACCAAAAAAAAAAAAGTAGCAATTTTTTTATAATAAGTAAGGGATGAGGTGCAACATATATGTTTGTCTCCGAGCTCCGACAAGTTCTTCTCTTTTGTTATAAATTTACAACAAGCTAAAGTTTGCGAATTTGTTTAATACTAGTATTGTTCAATGAATTAAGTCTATTCACTAATGTTGTAAATAAACTTTAAATGCTCAACGTAAATTGTCGGATTACTATACGTTACTTGCTTTTTTTGTTAGGTTATCAATCCTTATTCAGAGTAAATACTTACGTATAATTAACTAGTTTTCAGCAAATATTTTTACAATATATTAGTGGATAAAACTTAATTTCTAGTCGTTTGCTTGAATTAAAAAAATAAAAGGTCAAGTAGGGTCCTACGATTCTGGTATTTGTACGTGGCCACCTAAGTGTGTAACTAACATACGAAAATGAGTTAAGTTTGTAATTAACTAAAAGGTGGAGGGTATATGATGGAATATTCAAGGTTTTTTTTCCCGTTGTTATTTAATTAAAGGCAACTAATTATGCATTATCTAGAAACTAGAGTCCCAAAAAATTCTTAATTAATTTGTAGTTTAATAGTCTACCTGTATTCCATTTTTGAATTTGTGAAGCTCTCTCTTCCAATAGTTTGAATATGAGGTGTCTGATTGTTTGATGAACGGCTATAAGTTGTTCGGCTGCCAACAATTTTAAATACTTGTGGGACCTATTCGTAAATTATCCAAAACATTTGCAACGCGCTCCCACCGAAGAAAAAAGAAGAAATGATTCTGTAGGGACCATTTTGACGGCCCATGTTGTCTTGATGATCTCTTAATTTTGTGGTTTTAAATTAATCTTTTAAATGTTACTACTCCCGTCCATAATAAATAATCTTTTGACCTTTTTATTTTGATCCAAAATAAGTATTTTTTTATATAATCAAGAAGAAATTAATTTTATTTTTCTAAATTTTGCCCTTATTTACATATCCAAATGTATCAAGATAACACTTAATTAAGAGTAATTTAGTGAATACATTTTTTTATAGGAGTTCGTATTTTCTTAAGTGGTGTGCCAAAGGCTAAAAGGTTACTTATTATGGACCGGAGGGAGTGTACTAGTTAATAAGGAAGAAGAAAAGATCTATCCATACAACAACAAAAGATAGGGAACTTTCTAACCGAAAATACTAACTTGCCGCACTTGATATTTACACTAAATCATGAATGCAAGCAAAGGCAAGTGGAACATGTATATGAGTTCGACATAGCTGAACTCAATATTTTTGACATTGAATACATAAATATATAATTATATATATGAGAATTATAGACATTTTAACAAATATAAGATTTAAATCATATTTTTTTAAAAATATAATAAATTCAGAACTTATAATGTTGATCCATCAAGTTCAAATTAAATCTTTGATATTGCCTATGAATGCTAGATATATGTATATTCGTAATATTATTACTCACATGAGCTATTGACCTTTTATTGAAGTCATAAAATTACATTCGATTTGTGATTTCTTCTTTGTAGAGTTTTTCAAAAACAACACATTTGTAAGCTATGGGGGGGATATTTATTTTTGATAGGAGAATGTTGATTGCTGACATGTATTCTTATCTTCTTCTCGTTCTTATCACGTCTCTCTAATCTCTAATGTCCACTGGCTTGTATGGAGGGTCCCTACAAATCCAAATGGAAACATCAGAAAAAGTGGCAAACAGGAGGAAATGAGGAAAAGGAAGTTAATAAAATATAGCTTTTAAATTAAATGCAATTTGGCATATTATATTTGGATGGTATAATTTGACACTAGGAGCTAAAGAAAGAACTATTGACTAAGTCACCCTATTGGTTTTATTAAGGGACATTGTTGTGACTTGTGAGAACGGTCTCTTGCAAATTTGGGGAAAAGCTAAGCTATAGTCTGTGACAGAGTGGTCGGCACTATATTGTGATAATTAGAAAATTATTGGCCTATGAAGATTTCTATTTTAATTTCACAAATATGGTATCCACGTCCTAGGTGAATTTTAAAACTTTTGGGCAACGCAGGGGTGGTTGTGAAAGCAACAATTCTACATACAGTAACTCATTAATAATGACTGATGAAATTCACAAAGAATTTATGTTATATAAATTAATTGATAGTATATATAATGTACTTGTAAATACTTTATACATACTCATGCATATATATATATATATATATATATATATATATATCTTTTCATATATTTCTTTATACATCTTTCGAAATTCCCAAGTCAAAATTGGCCAATAAAACTAGCTCTTAGTGTATCTCAATTCCGGGTTATTTAAGAGAGTCTTTGAAGTTTGCCTATTTTTTATCTGTAAATGCATCAACATGAGAAACTAGGAAAAGACAAACAGTTTCGCCTACACTAAGAGAATAGAAAATATTCGATGAGAAACAATGGTCAAGAGGTTATTGTGATTCAAACTCGCGAATTATGACTTCTTAACTACTACTTAAATTGTCTTTTTGGACTCAATACTTACACAGTTCGGGCATGGGCGAAGCCAAAGGGAGATAAACCTCCTTCGTCGTAAAATTACACTATATATACTAGGTCAAAATTATTATATATATATATATATTGTTAAATTCATTGACTTTTTCGTATATTTATTTCTTTATAGTTTGAACCCCTTACTAAATTCCTGGCTTTCAGATTAGTGATATTGGAGCGGAATGACATTTCCTTCTGTTTACCCTCAAAATCAGATAACAATTGAATTTGTTAGTGGTTATAAGGACAAGTGGATTAACTTGATACAAAGCGATAAATTAGATTGCAATTAAAATAAATAGCGATAAAATAACTACAAACCACAAGAATTGGATGATTTCAATTTTAGAATGTTAGCCACCCTTGAGTTGAATACACTTTTATTGACAGAAAAATATCAAAGAGTAAGAGCTTGAAAAATGTATTGCTTATGAGTGTATGTTACAATGTTTCTAATGAATTGTCAAGTTCCCTTATATATTAAGAGAGATCTATATTTTAAGGTAGTATTATTTTATTGTTCTATAAAAGGCAAAAGTCCTTGATTTGCTGACCGTTGGTTCCCTTTTTGAGCAGTTCCGTGATTTCTGCTATAATGATTGGTTAATGGCGAGAATTACGGACCCTCGTCGGATGAGTCGGCAAAGCTTTTTCCGAGACCCCTAGAAATGGGACCGGTTATGCCTTTGGTTAACTCGAGGAAAAATTTGATAATCTCAATGGCTAGTTTTGATGATGCTTTGGGTTCGATCTCGAATATTATATTCCGCTCTTGTCTGACCATGTTGGATGTCTGATCGAACCTCGGAATTCGATTTTTACCCAATTACAGATGTATCGATCATGGCCCTCCGTTCCACAAGCTCGATCGAACACCGAGCTCGGTTTTACCCGTACACAGATAGTCCCCTCATTTTTCGGAGACTCGGTGACGAAAAATGATATGAGCTCTCGATTCTTACTTCGATCAATCATGACATAAGCGATAAAATGTAAGCGACAAAAGGTAATTGAACGTCTCGCCGGTCCAGTCTTTAAGGCATTAAATGTGTGTCAATTAACGGTCGATCATCTTGGGATGTGAACCGCCGTTTTGAAAAACTTTAAATACCATTCATTAGAACCTTTTCCATTCTAACTCTTGCTCTTGCGTTTTAAGAGAACTTCATCATCCTCATCTTTTGGTTTTCTATCTTTAAGCTTAAGAACTTCCTTCCTTATTAGTTCTTTGAGATTTCTTCATAAGTTACCTTCTAGTTACACCTACTCCTCTTTTACTAACATCTTTTTCTCTCCTCTATTTAGAAGAAATAGCAAAGACTTTAAAATTTGTTCCTAAAAAAGACACCCCTTCTTTCTCGAAAACATCTGAAAATGTTTCGCCTGCTGCTACTGAGGAACCAACACCGGAACCCCTCTAAAGTCGTATGTCCTTTCGGGGTGCCCAATCAGGGCCAACTTCAAGATCGAGAAAACTCATTTGGTACCGGGTCGGTGCGAGCGTGTCTCGAGATATATATGTACTATTACTGCTAGCATCCTCGATAAGGTCAAAGAGGACTGCAATAGGAAGATAAACTATAGTGGTCCCTACCCTTGAGGAATCGATCACCACCTACGTGGAGGGTTTTTTATGTATTTACACTTACCCTTTCACACTAGGCCCTTAGATCCAGTTATCATAGCCTTTTGCAAAAGGTATGAAGTGACGCTTGGGCAGATCCATCCTTTATTTTGGAAGATTGTTATTCTGCTTCGTTTCTTTGTGAGCAAGCTCGAGGGGTGTCCATTTACCATCGACCACCTCATGCGCTTGTATAGCCCTCGACTTTACCGAGAGGAATTAATCAAGTTCGCACTTCAAGCCACTAAGGCCTTATTCTCGAGCATAGATGAGGATCGGGACTGGAGCTGGTTGGGCCAATTAGTTCGAGTGAGGACCTTGGACTTAATCCTGGTTGCGGATATGCCATTCCCTGAGAAATAAAACATGAAACGTAAGTATAACTTCGCCTTCAAGATTTCTTTTATTGCTTTTCTCTTCCCTCCCTTCTCATCGATGTTGTGTGATGATGCATCTGTTGCCCAGATGCCGGATGTCGTTCCTCAACTCAAGGAAAGGGTCGAAGGCATTGCGACACATAGACCTTATTCCGAGTGCTTATGGCGTGAGCTCTCTAAGGGCCGATGGGAGGCTCGTAACCATGGTGAGAATTTTTTCTCTAAGTTATATTTGAACTTACTTTCACATTTTCGATCTTTGAATAATTTTACTTTCTTTTTGCAGGTTTACTAAAAGATGTTGAAATGAGGCCTCCAACAACTGATAACGACATATATGCCGATCCTCCTGCTCCGAAGCAGGATAAAGAGAAGAAAAGAAGAAAAGCTCTGAGTTCCTAGAGCCCTGAAAAGAAGAGACTGAGGAAGCGACTGGCGCGCAAACCTAAGAATGCCATAGCCCAAGAACTTTCATCGGACTCGCTCCATCGGTTGAGGTATGAGTCCGAAAAACAAGAAGAAGATTCTGAATTGGTGGCCCGCATGAGAAGCGGTTCCGAACTGCCTCAAGCCATAGAGGTCGTAGAAGAAGCAATAGTTGAAGTCCCCGAACCAAGGAGGGTCGAGACTGTTTTTCCCCAAGTCAGGGAGGTCGAAAAAGAGACTATGATCGGTACTTCTCGGTCACAAGATAATGTGCCTAAGGAGGCACTTGGGGTGATCGATCTCTCTGGGTCGCCTTCGTTTACCGATTCTATGATAAACAAGACTCAGACGTTGAAAGTTAACCTCGGCGAAGGGGCCCAGGGAGCAGCCGATTCTTTCCACAATTTATTCGGTGGCCTGGATTCTACAGCTTCGGAGGATGTCACCAGGCTGGGCAATTTACCGATACCAAAGAAGATACCTTCTCCGGGAGCTGGCGGGTCTTCTTCAAGCCTAAAATTAGTGAATCAGTTTCCAGCTCCGAGTGTTGATCCTACTCGTAGACGAGCAATTTTTATGTCCATTCCGGAGGACGCCCGGGTTCTCTCTACCCCGGTGGGGATTGCGAGTAAGAGGATCAAGCTAGAATGAATGAGGTGGAAGCGCCCTACCTGTTCAACGAAGATCAACAAGCACTGAATCGGGTAATTTCGAATGTCCCTTCATTATGTACTTAGATTTAATCATGAATAATCGTATCACTTTCCTTGTGCTTGCAGGCCTCGGTACTTCATCACGAGGCCTCTCTCCGATATCGAGAAGAGTTCAAGCATCACAAGGCCGAGACTCTGGAGCTTGCTGAGAATAAAGATGCTTACAAGCTTCTTAGTGAGAAGTTCCAGGCCGAGTTAGAAGCGGCTCGGAAGGAGCATGCCGATCTGGTCGAGCAAGTAAGACGAATATTCGAACTTAATGATGATGATTCTGAGACATTGGCTAACAACCTGAACCCACAGGTTCAAAAGAGACTTGACCAGATCGGGCAGCTCCAGGTGGAGGTGGACACAGTGAAGGCTGAGGCCAAAGAATGGAAGAAAAATATGGACTTCCTGGCCTCGAAAAAGAGACCGCCCGGGCGCAGTTGGCTTCGGCTAAGGTTCAGCTTCTGTCTATAAAGGAGAAACACTAGGTGCAGGTCAATACGATCGAGGGACTCCAATCGCAGTTGAACTCTCCTGTTTCTGGTCAAGAGAACCTAGCCAAGAAGCTTGAGGCAGTCAAGTTAGAGGTCGTCGTGGCCAAGACCGAGGCCGATGATAAAGTGTCCCTGTTCAAGGTTGATGTTGAGGCCATTAAGGAACAAGCGAGAAACATGGTGAAGCATGCGAGGTGGCAATCCCGAAGGGAGGCCCTCGAGGGAGTCCATGCTTAGAATTTTGACATATTAGCTGAAATTGAGAGTGCCAAGATATACGAAGCCAAGGCCAGGAACTGGCTTATCCCGAGGAAGATTCCGAGCAATCTGACGGATCGGGTGAGTCTGATGGTGGCGAAGACCCCATAGGCGACGACGTGGCCCCCGATGAAGAGTAGGCCATCTTTTTGTACCATCTTTTTGTTGAGGTCGTTCGGCCTTTGTAAAAAATATGTATAGGGGCTATTCAGCTCTTTGTAAAAAAGGCTTTTCCCTTTCATCACTTTTGAATTTTTCCTTTGCTTTTTTATTTGTCTTTGCAAAGGTCGAAAATGCCTTAGCGTGAAATAATTAGGTTATGTTCGAAGGTTCGAGCAAACCTTGCCTTTAACGTTACTTTGTGTTAAGGCATTGTAGGGATTCGGTGTTACCGAAAACTTTTCCCCAAAATAATTTAGGTTTATAGCTTGCCGAGGATAGCCTTTAGAACCGGTTATAAGAATTTTTCGAATGCTTTGTTTTTATTACAAGTCTCGGACGTATCCGAGTCGTGTTAATATGGTCGTAACCTTTTTAGTTTGAGCAATGCCAAATAAGTTTCATACCCTCGAGTGTTATTAACTCGGAACGGTCTTAGCCTTTTAATTTGGGCAATGCCTAATAAGCTCCATGCCCTCGAGTGTTGTTAACTCGAAACGACCTCAGTCTTTTAATTTGGACAATGCCAAATAAGCTTCATGCCCTCAGATTTTGTTAACCCGGAATGGCCTTAGCCTTTAAATTTGGGCATTGCCAAATAAGTTTTGTGCCCTCGGATTTTGTTAACTCGGATTAAGGTGGACCTTGGGCTCTATAGCTTTAGCTTCTTGAAAGATGTAAGAAATATTTTAAAGGACAAGATGTTTATGTGCAAGAAAGAATCTTATTTTATATTCTTGTGCATAATAGTTGTGCACGTATACATGTTTTGTGCCAGGGCTCGAGCATTCTGTGTGGGCACGGTTCATTTGATCGTTATACCCTTACAATAAATCTTATTGATTGAGGCCCTTTAATAACGAAGTTTCTTTTCTTGTTAGAGTCGATATCCGAGGGTATTTGGTATTGCCTCCCAGTGTTCGTAGCCGGCCTTCAATTCTAAGTTAGTACGATTTACTTGTTGCCTCGTTAAAAACCTTGCCGGAAAACCCATTTGGGACAAAGTCGGTTCTAGGAAAAAAGAGTGTAACGCGTGCTTTCAGGCCTAGGATCTCGTATCATCCCTTGTTAGTCACCTACTAGTGTTAGTTTGAAATGTAATAATAAAAGAAAGAATCGGGGTTGTACCTTAGCAGTAATATCACTTTAAATGAGTTATATTCTAGTTGTTCGGTAATTGCTCGTCATTTATTGTTCCGAGCTTGTAGGACCCTTTTCCAGTGATCTCGATAATTTGGTATGGTCCTTCCCAATTTGGTCCTAATTTTCCTTCGTTTGGGTTTCGGGTGCTCAGTGTAATTTTTCTTAACACCAAATCCCCTTATTGAAGTGTCTAAGGTTGGCCCTTCTATTGTAATATCTTTCGATCCGTTGTTTTTGGGCGGCCAGCTGGACAAGGGCGGCTTCGTGCCTTTCATCTAATAGCTCCAGACCTGTACTCATAGCCTCATCGTTCGATTCCTTCGTTGCATATTGGAATTTGATGCTTGGTTCTCCGACCTCGACCGGTATTAACGCTTCGGTGCCATAAACTAATGAAAACGGGGTGGCCCTGGTACTGGACTTCAAGGTTGTACGGTACGCCCATAGGACCTCAGATAGCATTTCCTTCCATTTTCCTTTGGCATCGATCAACCTCTTTCTGAGGTTTTGGATTATGGTTTTATCGGTGGATGCTGCTTGTCCGTTCCCACTAGGGGTGTAAGGATTGGATAAGATGTTTTTGATCTTATGGTCTTCGAGAAACTTGCTTACTTTGCTGCCAATAAACTGTTTCCCGTTGTCGCACACAATTTCGGCTTGTATTCCAAATCGACATATGATGTGGTCCCAGATAAAATCGATGACTTTTTTTCTCTGGCCTTTTCATATGCCTGTGCTTCCACCCATTTAGAAAAATAGTCAGTCATAAATAAAATAAATTGAGCCTTACCGGGTGCCCGTGGAAGAGGGCCAACGATGTCCATCCCAAATTTCATGAACGGCCATGGTGACGAGACTGAATGTAGCGGCTCTCCTGCTCGATGAATCGTCGGAGCATGCCTTTGGCATCCATCGCATTTTCGAACGAACTCCTTTGTGTCTTTTGCCATATCGATCCAGTAGTAACCGGTTCTGATTATGTTTTTAACCAATGATTCGGCGCCCGAATGATTTTCACAAGTACCTTCGTGGATTTCCCTCAAAACGTATTCGATGTCTCCTGGTCCCAAACATATCGCGATCGGGCCATCGAACGTTCTTCTGACTAAGGTTCCATCCCTGGCCAAGCAAAACCGAGTTGCCTTCATTCGTAGGGCCCTCGAGTTTTTTGGGTCCGAGGGCAGTTTTCAGTTCTTGAGATATTTCATATAGTTATTCCTCCAGTCCTAAGTTAGGCTCGTTGAGTTGATCTCGGCGTGGCCTTGTTCCATCACCGATCTCATAAGCTATACAATTTCTCCCGAGTTAATCTTGTTGTCTTCGACCGACGATCCTAAGTTAGCGAGGGTATCAGCTTTGTTATTTTGATTCCGAGGTAAATGTTGCAAAGTCCATTCTTTTAACTGATGTAATGTTACCTGTAACTTGTCCAAGTATCTCTGCACTCGTTCTTCCCTAACCTCGAATGTTCCATTAACTTGGTTTACCACAAGGAGTGAGTAGCACTTGGCATCGATCACCTATACCTCCAAGCTTTTTTCTTATTCAAGGCCTGTAATCATGGCCTCATATTTGGCCTCATTGTTACTAAATTTCACAGTCTTAATAGATTGCCTAATTATTTTACCTGTTGGTGACTTTAGTACGATGCCAAGACCGAACCCTTTTACATTTGAGGCGCCGTCAGTAAAGAGGGTCCAGATTTCCGAGGAAGTCTCCTAGTTAATCAATAACTTTCTTTCGACCTCGGGTACTAAGGTCGGAGTAAACTCGGCCACGAAGTCTGCCAAAATTTGGGACTTAATGGCGGTGCGGGGCCGATACTCAATATTGTAACCACTTACTTCTGCGGCCCATTTGGCTAATCGGCCCGAGAGTTCGGGCTTCTGCATCACGTTCCTTAACGGGTAAGTTGTTATGACATATGTGGGGTGACATTGAAAGTATGGTTTTAGTTTTCTGGAGATGCTTAGCAAGGCAAGCGCCAGTTTTCTAGGTGATGGTACCTTGTTTCGGCCTCACCTAAGGTCCTACTAACATAATAAATCGGAAATTGCGTACCTCGTTCCTCCTGAACTAAGACTCCACTTACCGCTATCTCGAAATAAATCGCCTGAGGGCGGCTATGCGCCCGGTTAGCCTTTGCACAGCCTTTACATTGTCCATAACCATGATATCATCGATGGCTTTGATCTTATCAGGATTGATCTCGATTCCTCGAT
This sequence comes from Nicotiana otophora, assembly GCA_000715115.1. Classification (NCBI taxonomy): domain Eukaryota; kingdom Viridiplantae; phylum Streptophyta; class Magnoliopsida; order Solanales; family Solanaceae; genus Nicotiana; species Nicotiana otophora. Next base: position 32,597 of record AWOL01S0197797.1, on the reverse strand, counting down.
TGGATACCATGAACCCGAGAAATTTACCTGATCCAACTCCGAACGTGCATTTTTCTGGGTTGAGCTTCATATTGTACTTCTTTAATATGCTGAAGGTTTCCTGCAAATGTTTTAAATGGTCCTCTGTTCACAAGGACTTAACTAATATATCGTCAATATAAACCTCCATCGATTTTCCTATTTTTTCCTCAAACGTCCGGTTTACTAGGCGTTGATAGGTGGCACTGGCATTTTTTAATCCGAATGGCATCACGTTATAACTGTATGTGACGTATTTAGTGATGAAAGAGGTTTTTTCCTGATCACTCGGGTCCATCCGTATTTGGTTGTACCCAGAATAGGCATCGAGAAAATTGAAGATCTCATGGCCGGCCGTGGCATCGATCATACGGTCTATGTTGGGCAAAGAAAAAGAATCCTTGGGGCATGCCTTATTCAAATCTTTGTAATCTACACACATTCTTAGTTTATTCCCTTTTTAGGGACTACATCTACGTTTGCTAACTAATTCGGGTATTTAACCTCCCGAATGGACCCTATTTTAAGGAGTTTAGATACCTCGTCCTTGATGAAAGCATGTTTGACCTCGGACTGGGGCCTCCGCTTCTGCTTGACCGGATTTATTTTTGGGTCCAGGTTTAGCTTGTGAGTGGTTATCCCCTGTGGGATCCCTGTCATATCGAGACTGGACCAAGCGAAACAATCTATATTAGCTACAAGAAATTGAATAAGTTTTTTTATGAGCTCGGGAATTAACCCCGTGCCCAGTTATACCTTCCGATCAGGTAGATTCTCGACCAATATAACTTGTTCCAGCTCTTCGACCGTCGATTTGGTTGCGTCGGAGTCATCAGTGATTATAAAAGATCGGGGAACCCCGTAATCATCGTCTTCATATGTCCCATGCTTATCCGATTGGGTCGTGGCCGGCGTTGGTGACTGCTATTTAGCCTCTTGGTTTGCGCCCGAATTCGGTTCCTTCGATGTTGCGAGTATTGATATTGGAATCACTTCTTCGACTGCAAGCATCTCTTTTGCAGCCGGTTATTCCCCATAGATTATCTTAATCCCTCCAGAGTTGGGAATTTTAATGCTTGGTGAAGAGTTGAGGGCACTGCCCTCATGTTATGGATCCATGGCCTTTCGAGAAGGGCGTTGTACCTCACGTCTCCTTCGATCACATAAAAATTGTCCTCTCGTATGGTTCCGGTAATATTGACCGGTAACGTTATGTTACGCCCCGACCTCGGGGAGCGCTACCGGCGCTCAATAGAGTTACCTCAGTCGAGAAAGACTGTACAGTGTCGTCTACCTAACTCACCCAAAATAAAGAGAAGAGTACATTTCCTTAATTAGTCCGTAATAAGTCATATGAACAACAACATTGTACAACATAGTTAAAGTGGGACAGGTGATACAATTACAACATTTTTAGTTTAACTCTCCCAAAAACATATACAACCCACACTATGTCTATGGAGCCTCTAACAGGAACAGAAGTGTACGGTGATAGTGCCGGCAACAAGGCCCGAGCTATACCTCAAAATGCTCTATACAAAGGATAGAAGATGTAGGACCCCGAAATGAATTGGGGCTCGCCAAATCAGCTGAGGAAAGGGTGTGTTGCTATCACTGATCGATGCCACCTCGACATTACATCACATCTAGTTAGCAATAATCTCATCCCATTTAAGGGAAAAATATCTCAACACTCAATCTCATCCCATATAAGGGGAAACAATCTCATCACATTAACACGGGGATTTATCCCTCAATCACTCCAACACCGGCACGTGTAGTTTTAGGGTTAGGTTGTTCCGACCTACCCTTCCTCAGTATCTAATATATACTCCCAAAATATTTGTTATTAAAAGTATTTACCACTCAACTCATATTCTTTTACATGTCATTCATTTAATTGACATAATCGGCCATAATGCTATATCATTCTTGGCACATTGGTCGTGCTTCATAATTCAAGCTCATTATTCCACTTTTAATCATTATCATGGATTTTCAATAACAAGGCATTTATGTCCAAAATAATAAGCATACATATAAGCAAACAAGAGTCTTAAGTGCATTGAGATTTCTTACACAATTGGCACTAGCTATCATTTGAAATGTAACTTGAAGCCATAGCATTTAGCTAAGCAACCAATACTTTGAATGCATTACCAAATAGTATAACAACTTAACAAGAGCATTTGGAATACATGTTGAACACAAAAGTCTTTTGACACAACGTTTATTCGGAATAATCGATTCATAATGAGTAACTTGGGACTTACAATGATATTGTGGGGTTCAATTCTAAGGAAAGAGTTTAGCCAACACACCTCACTTGAGCTTCTTTAAACTATAAAATATTTCGGAATTCTTAGCAACTTCGATTTATTTTAGAAATATAACAAATTGAACCAAAAATTAGGAGGATGATTATGGTTCCGGTTCATTTGTGTATTTTATCAAACACTAGGTGTGCATTAAGGTTTCAATGTCCTCCTATGGTGAATTCTATCATCCCACAACCCATTATATACCATTTTTAGTTCAACAATCTACCTACACCCCTTGATAACACATGCATGCAAAATGAACAACTTTCACACCTAAGAATTCCCTTACTAATTACCTATTTTTAGTTGAATTTCGAAATTGAGAGTTAGGGTGTAGAATCTTACCTCTAGGATGAAGACCTAGTGAGTTTCCCTTATTAATCTTACAAGGTTTGTGCAAGAATTGAAGAACAAATTGTTGAGGGACCCTCTTCCACTCCAAAGCACTCTCTCACTCTCAAAATTCCAGGTTTTTACTTAAGCAATGGTCCATAGCGTCTATATAATGGAATAGGGTCGGGTTATGAAAACCAAAAAAATGAAGCTTCGGAACCCAATATGCGGTCACATATGTGACCGCATAATGCTTCTGAGGTCCGCAAAAG
>AWOL01S0197797.1:0-29461 GCA_000715115.1 Nicotiana otophora | reverse complement strand
CCCCCCCTCCAAAAAAAGATATGTGTATGGTATGTGGGTAAAAGAGTTTTTTCAATTAAAGTGACATTTTTGAAGTAGGAATTATTTTATTATTTAGAGTCGCCCCTTGGAATTTGATTTTTTGGGTGTTCCAAGTTACCTTTTATTTGAATCCATATTCAAAGGAAGATTCGACTCTTTTATTATTGGTCTACGAAAATAAAGTCCAGGTAAGGAATTTTGTTGACCGGAAAAAAGGTGTAAGGCATTCCTCGAGTCCCGTGGTTCTAGCACGGTCGCTTTATTGACTAAAAATGGCTTGAATTAATTTTGGATAAACTCTGATTTATTGGTTTTCATATTTTATCTATCCTCTTTTAATTATTTAAATATGGAATTATCTATAAAATCCGTTTTATTTATTGTGCCAAAATTACATCATGTGTACGTGTACATAATTAATAGCAGTTTATTATATTAAGATTATTTTGGCCAAAGTTGGGCGAACACATACTTCAATTTTAATTTTGGAAAAATCACAATTATGTCACGCGAACATTTACACAATCACGATTGAGCATTGAGCATTTTAAACATAACTAATATTTAGCAAATCAAATATTAAACTAATATTTAGCAAATCAAATATTAAACTAATATTTAGCAAATCAAATATTAAACTAATATTTAGCAAATCAAATATTAAACTAATATTTAGCAAATCAAATATTAAACTAATATTTAGCAAATCAAATATTAAACTAATATTTAGCAAATCAAATATTAAACTAATATTTAGCAAATCAAATATTAAACTAATATTTAGCAAATCAAATATTAAACTAATATTTAGCAAATCAAATATTAAACTAATATTTAGCAAATCAAATATTAAACTAATATTTAGCAAATCAAATATTAAACTAATATTTAGCAAATCAAATATTAAACTAATATTTAGCAAATCAAATATTAAACTAATATTTAGCAAATCAAATATTAAACTAATATTTAGCAAATCAAATATTAAACTAATATTTAGCAAATCAAATATTAAACTAATATTTAGCAAATCAAATATTAAACTAATATTTAGCAAATCAAATATTAAACTAATATTTAGCAAATCAAATATTAAACTAATATTTAGCAAATCAAACAAAATTCACCGTTGAGCATTTAAAAAAAACAGATTATGCGCAAAATCAATAACATAACTAAGAAAAATATGAACTAAGACGAGACAAAATAAATAAAATAAAAGCAATAAAACTACGGATTCATGAACTTCTATTACGGTTCACTACATTCGATCATGGAAATATGCAGCATATTGATGTCAGCTTAACCAAGTGACAAGATAAAAAGGAACGGACCTTCACTGTTGCCAAATGATTTTCAATATAGTGATAAAGAAAAAACTTGTATAACAGCTCGGAATCGGAACAATACCTTCAACCTCAACAGATCCTCAAACTCGAACAAGAATACCTTGTCATTGAATGACTTATAGACTTGTTTTAGGTGTTGGAACAGTCATTTTTGGTTGGTTTCTCGCAGCCATTGTTGCTGCGTTTTTTCCCAGCTGTTGCAACTGATTCGGATGAGCTGGTTTGGAGCTGATTTTCGGAGCTATTTTCTGTGGTTTTAAGGCTATATTAATGGAGTTTTACATGGTTTTGGGGTTGGTTTTCGGATCTCGCTTTAGCTGAAATTTTGGTGGTGTTTGTTGGAAGAGATCCGGTTATGGCTGCCCCTTTTTTTTTGGGGTTAAGGAAGACCAACTCCTCTCATTTGCGTGTGTTCCTTGAGTGTATGTCAATGAGGTCAAAATATGTGGGTATGATTGTAGATGAGAGAAACCAGGAGAAGGGGGGACCGGTTCTTGAAGGAGGAACGTGTGGGGGGTTGTGAGTGGGGACAAGCGTGGGGGACAAGCATGAGGGATAAGAGAAAGTGGACTGGGGACAAAGTGTGGGGGAACAAAGAGTGGGGGACAAAGGAAAGTAGAGTGGGGACATGCGTGGAAAGATGGGGGCGAGAAAGATGGAGTGAGAAGTGAGGTATTGATGAGATGAGTGAGAAACAATTCAAGCATGGTCAAAAATTAGGTGCTCACAAAATATCCCTCAGGAACTGGGAAGATATGTCCCACTCTGCGGCCGTTATACGGTTCGCATACTTATTCTGCGGTCGCATAATGCATCGCATAACCTCCCTCCGAAAAAATCTTCATGCTGGTTCCGCGGTCAATGTGCGGTCCGCGAAATGGTTAATTGTTTTGCGACCGCACAATTGACCGCATAATACCATCCAAACTTGCCCAGTTTCCTGCTTCGCTCTGCGGCCATTCTGCAGCCCGCAGAGTGATTCTGCGACCGCATAGTGGGCCGTAGAAATTATTTCTTATGGCAAAAATTTTCCCTTATTCCCCAGCGTACTGTTCAACACAAAACGTCACCAAATATATTAGCCTACCTCGCCACTACGGAACCTCGGGTTTTAGGCAAAATTTTACGGGGCCTTACACGTTATTTCCCCCTTAGTGATTTCACATGCCATGTTGAACCTGTTTAGAATTCGGACTGCAGGCACGATTTTGTCTTGTAAATCGAGCTGTTCCACGACCCTCGACCGAATGATATTGGCCGAGCTACCTGGATCAATCAACACACGTTTAATTCGAGTTTTATTTATGAGTACAGATATTACCAATGCATCATTGTGAGGTTGTATGATCCCTTTCGCATCCTCGTCACTGAAAGATAAAATTCCTTTCGTTGCGTAGTCTCGAGTTCGTTTCTCCCTAGTGATGGATTCTTTGGTGCGTTTCAACATCGGCCCCTGTGGGATATCGACTCCACCGATGATCATATTAATGACTTGTAGAAGTTCGGTATCTTCTTGTTCTGTCTGTTTGTTAGAATCCCTGTTCTTGAAATGATTCTTGGCCGGGTCGCTCCAGAATTCTCGAAGGTGCCCATTGTTGAATAGTCGGGCTACTTCTTCTCTCAGTTGTCGACAATCTTTCGTTCTATGACCGTGGGTCCCATGATATTTGCACATCTAGTTAGGATCCCTTTGAGCTGGATCGGATTGTATAGGTTGAGGCTATTTGATGCGCTTGATAGATGATACGATGGTGGGAGCATAGACATTAAAGTTGTATTCCGATAGTTTCAGCGTTTCTTTAGGCCCGATGGACTTGTCGAAGCTGTTTTTGGTCATGAGCCCCCGGTTGCTTCGGCCTTGATCATTTCTCCTTTCGTTTCTAACGGGGTTCTGCCCATACCCATTGCTCCTCCGATCTCTATTATATGGTAGATATCGATCCATGTTTGATCTTGGTTCACGGTCGATGTCTCTCTTGACTCTGTCGAAGGTTCTGACGGGATAAATAGATTCCGAAGGGGCCCCGAGTTGGTCACCTTCAACTTTGATTTTCGATTGATATCGGTTATGTATATCAACCCAAGTAACGGTAGGGTATTTTATCAAATTCTGCTTCAGTTGTTGTGAAGCCACCAAGCTTCGAATATTGAGTCCCTGAGTGAAAGTTTGAACAACCCAATCACCAGTGACCGGCGGCAGATCCATTCATTCCATTTGAAAACGGGACACGAATTCCCTGTACATCTCGTTGTCCCTCCCTTTGATAAGGTCTCCCCAAATTGTTTTAGTAGAAGAGACTCGATCTCGTCGTCTTCCAAGTCGTTCCCTTTGATGGCACATGTATAAGAGGTTACATGCTCGTTTGGATCGGTCGTCCCGTTATACTTAGGTATTTCGGGTATACAGAATTTCTTGGGGATCGGCTTCAGAGCCGCGCTTGGAGGAAAAGGTTTTTGCACGAACTTCCTGGAATCCAGTCCTTTTAATATTGGAGGTGCCCCTGGGATTTGATTCACCCTGGAATTGTAGGTTTCCACCTTTTTCTTGTTTGCTTCGATTTTCTTTTCCTCTGATTCTATCCGCTTTGTCAGCTCCTCGAGCATCTTTACAATCTCGGGATTAGTACCTGATTCTTGTTCATTTGACCTTACTACGACCGGTTCATTTATGCGAGTGACTTCACGGGGCGGATCAGGTTCAACCTTGCCCGACGTCTGGCTTTGGCTCTGCAACTGAGTTATCGCCACTTGTTGAGCTTGCAGCATTTCAGAGATCATGCGTAAGCTGATCCCGTCGTCTTCATTATTTTGTATGTTTCGAGTTGTCGATTGGGCTCAACCACAGATGTTATTGTCGGGGTCGGTAGGCAAGTTGGCGTCGACAGCCACATGTGAATTAACATCAATCCGATCTGCGATCGAAATTCCAACGGGATCAGCGGGTGGCCATACATTATCGGGCGCTATGTTGTTATTCTCACCCTGATGATCGGACTCGTTGTCGATATGTAGGGGCGCTAATTGAGAGTTTGGCATTTTTAGCCTAAAATCAAAGACACTTCAAAGAGCAAGTGTAAAGTAGTGTGTGTTATGAAGATTTGTATCAAATAACCACTATTATCCTTAGCCCCACGATGGGCGTCAAACTGTTTACCCTCAAAATCGGATAACAATTGAATTTGTTAGTAGTTATAAGGACATGTGGATTAACTTGATATAAAGCGATAAATTAGATTGCAATTAAAATAAATAGCGATAAAATAACTGCAAACTACAAGAATTGGATGATTTCAATTTTAGAATGGCAGCCACCCTTGAGTTGAATATACTTTTATTGACAGAAAAATATCAAAGAGTAAGAGCTTGGAAAATGTATTGCTTATGAGTGTATGTTACAATATTCCTAATAAATTGTCAAGTCCCCTTTATATATTAGGGGAGATATACATTTTAAGGTATTATTTTATAAAATTCAAAAGTCCTTGATTTGCTGACCGTTGGTTCTCTTTTTGAGTCGTTTCGTGATTCCTGCCATAATTATTGGTTAATGGTGAGAATTACGGACCCTTGTCGGATGAGTCGACAAAGCTTTTTCCGAGACCTCTAGAAACGGGACCGGTTATACCTTTGGTTAACTCGAGGGCAAATATGATAATCTCGATGGCTAGTTTTGATGATGCTTTGGGTCCGATCTCGAATATTATATTCCGTCCTTGGCTAACCATGTTGGATGTCACATCAAACCTCGGTCTTCGATTTTTATCCAATTACAGATGTACTGACCTTGGCCCTCCGTTCCACAAGCTCGATCGAACACCGAGCTCGGTTTTACCCGTACACACCTTCACTGAGCAAAATCAGGTTATATAGCTTACATAAGTTAACTATTAATGACTTAATATTTTATTTAATAATTTGTTGAACTCTTAGAAGCATTATGATTAAATTAAAGCTCAAGAGTCTAAGCTGAAACTATTTCTGCATCATCATGTAACCATACTGGGCTGGGAGCGGGATCCTTATAATTGAAATGGGTCCAAACCAATCATTTGTGATTTTGTAATGTCAAGAGAGAAAGATCTCATGGCTTCTTCTTCTCGACAATTATTACCTTAATCTAGTGATAGTTAGATGAAGAGTTTATAATACTGTATATCAATAATTAAAAATAAATGAGGTTCAATCACTTTTCTTATATATTAGACTTAACTACTCATTTTGCTGTTCTATACAATTAGATATTCTTCCATCAAAGAGATGGTGAACCAAAAAAGAAAAATAGAAAATGAAAAAAAGAACAATCCAGTAATAGATGGAAGTGAATCTAAAATTTTAGATGAGCGGATGCAGAATGCAAGTTATGCTGCTACTATTTTGTGGTGGTGAGTAGGGGTGTACAAAGAAAAGCGATAAATCGCACCAAATCGATAATTCGAGTCAAATCGAAAAAAAAACGATGTGTTTTGGTTTGATTTAGTTTGGTATTGAAAAATAAAACCTGACCATAATTGATTTGGTTTAGTTTTAACTAAAAAAATTCAAACCGAAACTAAACCAACCTGATAGTACATTTATATAATTTTTAAAAATATTTTATACATATAAATATTTATTGTAATATAATTTATAAATATTTCTTAAACTTTTTCACAGTTTTATCTTTTAACGTATTATTTCAAATTTAGACTTAACATTCTTGAATGGTAAATAAATTTTAAAGCCCATAAATGTAGTAACTCAAACAAAGTTCAAATCAATACTAACGCTAACAAAAGAAATTCAATTCAATATTAGGAAGTAGGAATGACGATAGTGTTGGATAATTATTTTAGTTTTACATTGGTTTATACTTTATAATGAAAGTTCATAACTCAATTTATCTTTTTCTTTAGTGCTTAGTTATGTAATTAATATTAGTACTTATTAGCTATACTTATGTTAGCATGACCTATATAGTATTTTTTAGATTATGTTAATTTTCATTATGGCTTATTAATTAGCAATATTTATTTTATATAATTTTATTATCTTATCTTTGTTATTGAATATTTTAGTATAATGCTATGACTTATCTCATATTATTGTGTTAGTTTCTTGAAAAATACATTATATAATTGTATTTTACTAGGACTTAAGAAATATTTGGAGCACAAGTTACATATTTTATGCTATGAAGACTTTACCGGAAAAAATCCGAAAAATCCTAGAAAAATCGAGATTGAAAAATCCGACTTTGTTAGTTTGGTTTGGTTTATAAATTTAAAAATCCGACACTATTGGTTTGGTTTGATAATTGAAAAATCTGAATCAACCCGACCTATATACACCCCTAGTGGTGAGTAAGGGTGTACAACCCGAACCGAAAAACCGCACCAAACCGAAAAATCAAACCAAACCGATTAAAAAACTCGACGAGGTTTGGTGTTGAGTAAAAAATTTCGAACCAAACCGACATATAAATATATAATTTTTATATATACGTTTAAGACTTATATACAATTTTCTTTAAAAAATGTCTAGAAATATTTTGGATTCTCTTCTAGAATGTAATGTTATATAGAACATGAAGTGCTCCATTTTTATTAACTTTAAATAATGTGTTGTATGATCACTTTCTTATCAAATGTTATTGAAATGCGTCAATCTCTTTGTTTTTCCATATTCATATGTCAAGATCTATTATATTCTTATATCTTTTTCGAATTTGAAGTGGTATTTCGATAATTAAAAATTAAATAGAACATATCATTATTTAGGTATCATATTGATTTTTATGTTTAATTATTGAATTCGGTTAACTTTGAAAATGTATATCAACGAAAATTTATTGTCAGGCAATTAAGAAAATAACTATCATGAGTTACTAAGAAAATTCTTTCATAAAAATATTTTAATAGATCATATGTTTGTCAATTTTTTTAATTTTTATTAAACATATATTTACTTATAAAATTTAACAAAGTAAGATAGACATGTTATTCATATAACAAAAAAATCCGAAAAAATCCGACAAAACCAAATCAATCCAAACCGATATAAATAATTTGGTTTGGTGTCAATATATAAAAATCGAACCAATCCGTTTTATGTACCGTACACCCTAGACTGGTGAGTGTTAAATTTAAAAAAATATAATGCAGCGAAGGTTCCTATTCCTAAAAAAAAAAGATTCCTATAAATGACGGTAAACTGGTGATTGATTGATTGTCATTGTCGCCGTTTTTCAGCTAAACAATGAAATAAGAATATCCAGACGTCCTAATAAAAATATCTAGGAAGCAGACTAATTTATTCAATTAGCTAGCTAATACCTCCTATTTGGGCATTATTTTTTTGAAATTATAGGAAAAGAAAATCCACCGCCTTCAGATGAGTTCCCACTTTATGCAACCAATTCACTGAAAACATATTTGAATATCTATCAGAATGTCGATATTCCTGTCATTATCTCACATCTGAATATAAAAATGTCACCATAAATTTAAATTACGAAAATGAAAGAATGTCCTGCATGCTTGCATTACCTTCACACAAAAATAAAGCTCTCCGAATCCAAATTTTTTTGTCATATTCATAAAATTTAACATTACAGCAGTTGATTGTGTTTGTTGGTGTTATCTTCTAAGGTGTCTTTTATTGGTTGTAGATCCCCACTAGTCTTTTCCTTTCCATCTTTTTCATTCTTTGGAGGATTCTCAGAGGGGAAAAAAAGCTAGTAGTATTAGAAAATGTCCAACACTGCTTGAGGATATGGGCGTAATCTTTTTATTGTCTCAACCAATATTCACCTTATGATAATCTAGCTTTTCGAATTGAGTTAGTTAAAATTAAATTTTTTTAGCATGTTAATGATCGAAGTCAAACTTATATTAATTCTTAGTTTACTTAATGTTGAAATTTTGTATTATATTGTCCGCACATCAGATGTCAAGTTTTAACGTACAAAGGAATTTTAAGAGTTTGATTGAGGATAAAAGACCACATATAATTTGCACCTCCTAAATTAATTTTTGGAGTTGAGTGGACTCAAATTTCATTATCTTTAACACAAAACACTCAACAAATACTAGACGTTGAACTATGATTGTCCATGTGAGCTTATCCAACCTATAATTCGAATGGTGCATACCGGGGTAGACGTTAATTATTAGACCACTTTTCCCATTTTGCGTAAGAAAACTTATAATACTACTCTCTTCATTTCACTTTATGTGAAAAAATTTGAACTTGGTTACTGGGTTTAAGAAGAAAAAAAAAGTTTAAAATTTCGTGGTCTAAAACAAGTCATAGATATTTGTGTGACTATAAAGTTTCTCAATAGGGATAAAATGAGAAGTTTGAATTAAATTATTTTTAAATTTAAAAATTTTCATTCTTTTTAGAACAAACTGGAAAGGAAATGTTATCATATAAAAATAGAGAGTTCTACCTACGAGAGAATATTCATATATTGGAAAGTGCTTTTCGGTTTTTTTTTTTTTTTTTTTTTTTTTTTATCAAGAAAAATACTCAACCTTGACTTTTGGGATTGTTGAGAAAGAACATCCTCCTTTGTGATCGAGTCATGCCAAAGAGTGAGCAAGGTGGAATAAACTTATCATTATCATCACTTATCTGGGGCTTTCTAAGAATGTTCTTTATTATTTTTATCCCACCATTTGTAAAGAAGTGATTACAAATTCAATGTGTATAGCAAATAGGGTGCCACGTGAAAATTTTACCATATACTAATTATGTGGGCTTTTACACGAGCTATTTAAATTTCAACCAAGTTCTTTTATTAAACCGAGGTGCGGAATCGCTTTTACTTTATGCAAGTAAAGTCTAACGAATCTGTTGAATCGCATAAAGAGAGTTTACATTGTAGCCTACATCTAAAGAAGAAGGAATTAATTTCCTTCAACATAATAAGAGAATTAGCGTTTCCTTCCAATACAACATTCGACCATTCTAGACTTCAAACTTGCGAAAAGCATTAAACTTTCTTTTAATATTCTTTTAAGGAAATGAAATTATATATTAAAAAAACTAGTTATTTGTATGGGGTGTAATTGATTGATAACATGTGATCGAATGGTGAGGTGACACGTAGAACCGAAGACAGGCATGTTTACCCGTAAAACGGTACAGTTGAATTTATACCGTGGTTTATAAATAAGCGAATTTATTTGATCCCAAAATGATAGATAAATTAAATAAAATGCAAGACTTAGCGTTGAAATTGAGATAAAATAGCAGACAACTTGGTTCCGGGAGCAAGGCTTTCGAAGGCAACAATAAGAATATCGTTCGACTGAAAATAAAGTATTATCTAGCTTGGAATAATGTGTAGCATAAGTTTGTCAGAATTTTCGTGTCTTACAATGGCTGTTTGAAGTCACTATTTATAGTTATACCTAAGGAACAAGGTTCTAGGATCAAGCCCCTCTTAAATGACAATAATGGGGCCCATTGATGAATATGCAACGGCAGGCTATGAATGTCAAAATTCTCTGTAACAGATGTGTATTTAATGCAGAGGAACGTTCTTCATTGAATAACATCTGGTGGCAAATATTTGTTTGCCCTCGTGGATAATCTTCCCTTCGGGGTCTACCCGATGTCAACCAAAGTTGTTGCCCTCGGTCTTGACTTCTATTTGCTTCGTCTTCCGTCTGTCCCCGGTTCCACGTGTCATTCTGCCATTCGAGTATATTATGAATCGATTTTACCCTATAGAGATAGTTCTCATGCTTTCCGATAGCATATCTTTGTGTCACCCGAATGTTGGTGAAGATTCCTTTCTTGGCAGAAATTTTTTTGAACCTTTCTGAAAAGTTTCTGACGCTTGATTAGATGCACGTCTCTTCGCATTTCATACCCCGAACACGTGTTACTTCATGATTTAGCAATATTTTCTCCGGTTCTCGAGGTAATCATGGCCACGATTTTAGCCACCTATTCCTTTACTTATACGCCTCATTCTTCTTCTTTTACACTTAACAGTTTTACAAACTCTCTCAACTTATTTGTAGTCAACTCTTCCTGCTTTTATCCTTCTTTATTCTTCTTCTTCAAAGAACTCTTATCACTTTCTGCTGATCATGGCTTCTTTCACTAACTCTTCCAAGAATTCTAGTCTTCTCTTTGGTGGGGGTCCGAATGAGAACAAAGACAAAGAAATGGACGTTGATGTTGACCCCCCTACAGTGAGCACCATCATCCCCAAATATCTCAATACAGCCAAGGACTTTGAAGAGGAGTTCCCTTCTTCAAGCTCTCGCACTTGGGCTGTGGGCAAATACCCCTCTTCTATTTGCCCTTCCAGTATTCCTATCGTGAAGGAGGACTGTGATTGTCATGATCTGAACATTATTGTTCCCGAACTGGTGGAGCGAGTAACCTTCTCTAAGAATGGCTTCATGTACGTTTATACATACCCATTTACTTTGGGTGTGTTTTCTTTGAGCGGGGGAATTGACCCCGTGATTTTGGAGATGTGCCACAAATACCAGGTTTGTTTGGCACAGGTGGGCCCTTCTGTATGGTGAATGATGGCCTGTCTATGGCAGTTGTGCCAGGAAACGAAGGAGGAGCTCACCTTGGCTCGCATGATAAATCTTTACTCCCTCAAGATTTTTCGAAGGGGAGTAATAAATTTTAGCAAACGTGGCCACCGTGCTTTGTTCACCAACATGGATGACGATATCGACCGTAGATGGATAAAGCGGTTTCTCATTGTTTCCACCAGGGATATCATCCCGGACACAACTCCATCTTTCCCTAAGTCCTGGACTTGTACACGTAAGTTCGAATTCTGTCTTTTTCTGAAAAAGGTTATTTCATGTCATTGTTGATCCTTCTCTTTTTACTATTTCAACAACTCGGTGGACACCTCCAAAGGTTGAAGGCTTGGACCGATGGGTTCAGAAGATTCTGGACATCACCACGCCTGAGACCCAACTGTGCAAAGAGCTGGCCCCCCAAATACGGATGGAAGGCCAAGAATCATGGTAAGTTGACTCGTGAAACTAATTTTTCCCTCATTTCATTTTTGTGCATAAGAAAATTGGTTAATCTCTCTTTTTGTTGGATTCAGGTTTCCCGCAAGGCTCTATTTTCATCCCTAAAGAGGATGTTTTGGTTGATTCCGTAGAGGCTGCGAGGTTGTTGACAGAGGCTCTTACCCGAACAGGTGCCATCGGATCTGCTTCTGGTGCAAGCGTTTCCTCTCTGAGTCCCCGACCGGAGAATAAGCAACCAAAAAGGCGGTGTTCTTCCTCAGTCGGGGGAAAGAATAAAAATGTGAAGAAAGTCGCACCCGAGCCAGCCACAGCCATTGTGGTTATTGACGATGATGAGGAAGCCAGTGATGAAGGGGCTTCCCTATAAAGGAGACAACGACCTTCATTAGCTCAACATAATGCTCAATCTGAATAGCTTATAACCCCAACCGGGGACGATGCCCAAGCGCTCTAGGAGAGTTTGACTTGGTGGAGAATGCCAATTCTCTCTTTTCTGTCCCAGTTGCTGCTCCCGGTACTATGAGGTTGAGTGCCAGTCCTCTTCCGTATTCGGTTGGTGAGAAACCAATAACTAGCACTGCTCCTCTTCAGTTGCTTCTCAACCAACAACATCATCAGCTCCATCTCCTTCCATGCTGGCTATACCTTCATCACCAATAACTGCTACATCACCCCCACTAGTCGCAGACGTATGAGAGGAGGATGTCCCTCATTCCCAGTCCCCAAACTATGGTAATTTGGGGAACAACTATATGCCCCTTCTCCAGATCCCCAAGAGGGGAGGAGTGACTCCCTCTCTGTATCTACCGAGTGCCATCTGTTGTCCCGACCGGTGGAACTTGCCAACTATCTGAAGTCGTTGGCTTCAAAAAAGTATAAGAAGAAGATACACTCTCGAGAAAGAGAGTGTTTATTGAACAATGCCAGTTGTGCCAGAATCTAATCCCTTCATTTCCGTGGACGAGCCCAGATTGGCCAATGCATCTGCTTCTGCATTTTCTTCTCTTGGGATGTGAGTAATTGACCATTCCCTGAATCGTGCGAGTAGAGTTTGAACTTTTACCACATAATGCTGCATGCGTTCCTCTTTAGTGTCAAAGATTCCATATACTTGATTTACCACCAGTTGGGAATCAAATTTGATTTCGATGACCTCAGAGTCTAGTCCCCGGGCCAGTTCAAGTCCTGTAATCAAGGCCTCATACTCGGTCTCATTGTTAGTTTAAGGGAACAGTATGGCCTGCCTTAGGACTTCTCCCGAGGGCATGATTAAGACTACCTTGAGCCTGGACCCTTTCACGTTGGAAGCTCTGTCCGTGAACAAGGTCCAAATTTTTAATGTAATTTCCGACACCATCACCACTTCCTTTGTGGTCATAGCAGCAGCCCGGTACTGAAATTGGCCATGAAGTCGACCAAAACTTATGATTTGATTATAGTCCTGAGTTTATATTTGATATCGAATTCACTAATTTCGACTGCCTAATTGGCCAGTCGACCTAACAACTCAAGTTTGTAAAAGATATTTTGTAGGGAAAAATTTGTCCCCACGGCTATCGAGTGGCATTGAAAATAAGGTCTAAGCTTTTGAGCAGCGACTACGAGAGCTAAGACTAGTTTTTCGAGATGCGGATAATGTGTTTTCGCCCCCGATAAAATTCTGCTAACATAATAGATAGGATATTGCGTGCCTTCATTTTCTTGGACTAAAACGGCATTTATCGCTACCTCCGAGACTGCTAAGTATATGAGCAATTGTTCGACTTCCTCCGGTTTTGATAGTAACGTAGGGCTTGATAGATACCGTTTCAGGTCTTTCAGAGCATGTTGGCATTCTGGAGTCCACTCGAAATTGTTCTTCTTCTTCAGAAGTGAGAAGAAGTAATGACATTTTTTCGATGACCGAGAAATGAACCTACTTAGAGCATCCAGTCTTCCAATTAGTCTTTGGACTTCTTTCACGTTTGTCAGCTGATATGGAATGTCCTCGATGGCTTTAATCTTGTCGGGATTGACTTCGATCCCCCTTTGTGACACTAGGAAACCCAAAATCTTACCGGAGCTGACTCTGAATGCACATTTTTCGGGGGGTGAGCTTCATGTTGTGCTTTCTTAGGAGATCGAAGGTTTCCTGAGGTGCTTCAAATGGTCACATGCATTCAAAGAATTAACCAACATATCATCTATGTAGACTTCTATTGTTTTCCCTATTTGCTTTTCGAACATTTTGTTCACGAGCCTCTGATAAGTGGCTCCGGCGTTTTTAAGCCCAAAGGGCATCACATTGTAACAATATGTTCCAAAGTTCACTATGAACGAAGTTTTTTCCTGATCCTCCGGGTTCATCTTGATTTGGTTGTACCCGAAATAGACATCGAGGAAACTTATCAACTCGTGTCCGACCGTTGCATCAATCATTTGATCAATATTTGGAAATGAGAACGAGTCTTTTGGGCACGCCTTATTCAAATCCTTATAATCTACGCACATACGATTTTATTTTTTGTTGAACTACTACTATGTTAGCTAGCTAGTCAGGATACTTTACCTCCCAGACTGAACCGATATCGAGCAATCGAATTACCTTTTCTTTGACAAACATGTTTCTGACCTCGGCAATTAGGCGCTTCTTTTACCTTACCGACGAGATGCTAGGGTCCAGGCTTAGCTTATGCACAGACACCTCTATCGGTATACCTATCATATCCGCATGCAACCATACAAAACAATCAACGTTAGTTTTAAGAAATTCTATAAATCATGACCTGAGCTCGAGGTTTAGTCTTGTTCCTAAGTGGAATTTTTTTTATAGAAAATTTTCGAACAATGCCACTTGTTCGAGTTTTTCTGATGTGGATTTGGTCGCATCCGTTTCTTCCGATACATGGAAATACCTTGGTACCTGGTGGGATTCCGACGACACCTCCCTTTTATCGTCTTCGTTTGATTCGGGAGCAGGCACATGTTCCAATAATTGCTATGGCACGTGTTCCTTTCCTTTATTGCTGTAAATAGAGATCGCGTTCATTTCCCTAGCCACCAGTTGATATCCTCTTGTTTGTTTGATTCCCTCTAGAGGTGGGAATTTAAGAAGTTAGTGATATATTGATGGTACGACCTTCATACCATGCAGCCATGGTCTGCCAAGAATTATGTTGTAGCCCATGTCGATGTCTACTACTTCAAATAAAGTAGTCTTCATAACCCCTTCGGCGACCGTGGGCAGCAAGATCTCCTCTCGGGTTGTAATACTTGCTAAGTTAAACCCGACGAGGAGCTTAATTGCCGGAATAATGGTTCCGGTTAGCTTGGCTTGCTCCAGCACTCTCCATTGAATGATATTGGTTGAACTTCCTGGGTCCACCAAAACATGTTTAATTTTAAAATCTAAAACATTAAGAGAAATTACCAAGGCATCGTTGTGCGGTAGTAGAAGTCCGTCGACGTCCTCCTCTGTGAATGTGATATTGCCATCGGCGACTCCTTGGAGTCTCTTGCTATGAGTCATCGGTACCTTTGTCTTTTTTGTTGCCGAAAAGGTTATACCGAGGAGGGTCTTCTCCTATCTTTGAGGGCTCTACGTTGTCCCAATTGTGGTCGTAGTATTTTTAGCCCAGTCGGTGAAGAACTCTCTGAGATGGCCGATTTTCAACAACGTTGCCACCTACTCGTGCAGATACCGAAAGTCCCCAGTCCAGTGGCCGTTAGTCCCATGATACTCGTACCATATATTAGGATCCCTCTAGCTGGGATCAGATCTCATCGACCTCGGGAATTATGCTTCCTTGATGTTCCTCATCGCCGATACCAACTCCACTACACAGACATTGAAATTGTATTCAGACAGCCTGGGATAAGTAGAGTCCCGAGAACCCGACACCTCTTTATATTGCAATGACTTGCTATTCCGATCACGGTTAGTTCTTCTAACGGGAGCGAACCTATCTGTCGATCAGAACCCTCTGGCGCTTCTTTCGGCCCTTTCGAAGGGCAATAACTGGCCCTTAGAAGATCGTCGATCTACATTAACATCATCCTTTAATTTATCCCTATTCTTTTCTCGATCCCGACCCTTGGTCGATGCCGGGAACCCGAAATGGTCATCTTATATTCTTATCTTTCACTCGTAACGGTTATGGACATCCGCCCATATAGTCGCCTGGAACTCGAGTAGGCTTTCTTTCAGTTTTTGGGAGGTGTCAGAGCTTCTCGGGTTCAGCCACTTCATAAATGCCTCAACTTCCCATTCATCCGGCACGACCGGTAGCAATATCATTTTTTCTGAAACCCTGTTATGAACTGAAGCAACAATTCAGACTCTCTTTGCACAATTCTGAATATGTCCGCCTTCCAGACATGCACCTTTTTATCCCCGACATGGGCCTCGATGAAAGAGTCTGTGAGAATCTTAAAGAAATCTATTGAGTGTTCGGGTAAGAGCGAATACCATGTCAGGGCCCCCTCCGTGAGGGTTTCTCCGAACTTCTTCAGCAGGACTGACTCAATCTCATATGGAGCCAAGTTGTTTCCTTTCACCGTTGTTGTATAGGTGGTAATGTGCTCCTGAGGGTCCGAAGTCCCATCATATTTTGGTACATCTGGCATTTGGAACTGCTTCGAAATTAACTCTAGTGTCGCGCTCGGTTTGAACGGTAACTGGTGTATTTCTTTGAGTCCAGTGCGCCCGAAATTTTGTCCATAGCATTTATTTCCCTCATAAACTGCATGAGCTCAGTTTTGAAGGGATCATTATTGTTGTTGTTACCAGATCCGCTGCCGATCTCCCCTGCTCAGTCGAAGCTGACCTCTCTCTTCGGGGTGTTGTTATCAACCCTTTGCGTTGTTTGATTCGCGGGAGCACCGGGAGGAACTAGACCTCTTCCATTCGCATTATTGGAAGCACCCGACAACGGTTACCTTAATACTGTCATGGTCTAGTTTTCTCGTGAGAGATAGCCCATGATGGCTTTTTGTTATTCTATCATGATCCTCACCATTTCCACAACGTGTCTTCGGCATCATCAGGAGTTGCCTCACGTCCGTGTCGTGGATATCGTCGTCCATGAGTTGGCGCAGCTACATCCTCCTCATTGCGAGTGTCGCTGATCGAATCCTCGTGTTGAGGAAGATTTTCTTGTGCCTCAACGTTGTGTGCGATGTTGCCATTGTTAGCTTCCATCTTTTATGATTTTTGCGAAGAAACGAAGAATCAAACAGAATATGTAATAGATTCAAGGATCAACTCAATTACGTAATTGTCTAAGCCCCACGGTGTGCGCCAAACTGTTTACCCGTAAAATAGTACAGTTGAATTTATAGCGTAGTTTATAGAGAAGGAAATCGATTTGATCCTAAAATGATAGATAAATTAAATAAAATGGCAGACTTAGCATTGAAATTGAGATAACATAGCAGACAACTTGGTTTCGGGAGCAAGGCTTCCGAAGGTAGCATTAGAATATCATTAGACAGAAAATAAAGAATTATCTAGCTTGGAATAATGTGTAGCATAAGTTTGTCATAATTTTCGTGTCTTACAATGAGTGTTTGAAGTCACTATTTCTAGCTATACCTAGAGAACAAAGTCTTAGGATCAAACCCCTCTTAAATGACAATAATGGGGTCCATTGATGAATATGCAACGGCAGACTACAAATACCAAAATTCTCTGTAACGGATGTGTATTTAATGCTGAGGAACGTTCTTCATTGAATGTCATATGGTGGAAAATACTTGTTTGTCCTCGTGGATAATGTTTTCTTTGGGGTCTACCCGATATCAATCGAAGTTGTTGTCATTGGTCTTGGCTTCCATTTGCTTCATCTTCCGTCTGTCCCCGGTTCCATATGTCATTTTGTCGTTCAAGTATTTAATGTGAATTGATTTTACCCTATACAAGGCAAAAGGTGAGCCAGAAGATAACTGGCACCGTTGTGAAGTATATAACCTGGATCCCGAAGGAAGCATAGCCAATAATAGAGATTCAAAGGTTTGGCATCGAAAAACATTCAATGTGTAGCTGTTTCAGAGAATATCTTCATTCAAAGCCAGCCGTTATGCACCTATTAATGCGTTTTTCTCATTAAATAAGAGTTTTATTTGAGGATCTTGTCTTCCTCAATAGAGCTACAAATAGGAGGGTTAACAACTATTGTAACACATGAAACATTCTACCCATAAAGCTTTATTCTATTATTTTACGCTTAGTCTAAACAGTTTTATTATTGCTTTTTCAGTGCCTTCATTTTTTCTCTTGGAAAGACCGAGTTCGAAATCAGGCTCGTTATCTCCTTTAATTTCAGCCGTTAATATTATTTTTGTTCTTATTTCTTTATTATTTTTGGATCAAATTGATTCGCTTGTCTAAAAACCACGCTATAAATTCAACTGTACTATTTTATGAGTAAATAGTTTGGTGCCCACGGTAGGGCCTAAACAACTGCGTAATTGCTTCGATCCATTCGTTTGTTACTAATAAAGTTTTGATTCTTTTCTTAGTAAAAATCAAGTATGGCAGCTAATGATGTCAACAACGCACACAATGTTGGAGCACACGATGAATGAGAAGAATTGTCTCAGCGTGATGACTCAATCAGTGAGACCTGCAATGAAGGGGATGGAACAACTCTGGTTCATGAAGGTCAGTACCCCCGGCATGTGCGGGAACTAACTCCTAATGATGCGAAGTATGAACACGTTGTAGAAACGGTCAAACTAATGAGATAACAGTAGAGAGCAATCATGGATCACTTCTCAAGGCAAGATCAAGTGATGACGGATTTAAAACAAGCATTGTGAGGTGCTTCTAATAATAAGAACATAAGGGCCCTGATTCCTCCTAGTGTTTCCGTAAATAAAACGGCTCAGAGAACTGATAACAACACACCAAGGGGCGAAGTCGGTTACGACAAAGTCGGAGGGACTAGTAGCGGATCTAGGAATAACAACTTGAGTGATCCTTTCAAAACCGAGCTCATGAGATTAATGAGAGAGATGAATGAATGAATGGATCAGAATGAGAAGGAGTTTGATGCTCGGATATATCGAATTCCAGATGCGCCACCGGTGTTAAAGGGTCCAACTTCAAAAAAGTACATGCAATTGCCATTTAAACTAAGTGTGGAACCAAAGTTAATCCCGAAGAGATTCAAGATGCAGGATAAACCGAAATATGATGGGACTTCGGATCCGCAGGAGCACATCATGACCTACATTACGACAGTGAAAGGAAATGACTTGGATCAGCATGAGATCGAGTCGGTTCTATTGAAGAAGTTTGGTGAAATACTCACGAAATGGGCCCTAACATAGTATTCCCTCTTACCCCAACATTCAATCGATTCTTTTTAAATGCTTGCAGATTAATTCATCAAAGCTTATGCCGGAGAAAGAAAGGTCTAGGCTATAAAAGTAGATTTATTCAAAATTTCACAGGGCAAATCTGAGCTGCTGCGGAAATTTGTAATCCAATTCCAGAAAGAGAGAATGTTGCTACATGCGGTCCCGGATAAATGGACAGTAGAGGCATTCACGAAGGGTCTCAATCCAATAAGTTCTTATGCCTCCCAAAAATTAAAGGATAGCTTACTCGAGTTTCAGGAAACCACAAACGTGGATTCTATAACCACCACGAGTCAAAGATAATGATAGAAGATTATCAACTTGGCTCTTCGGTGTCATCCAAAGGATGGGGTCGCGATAAAAATCAGGATAAGTTTAAAAATGACTTTGATACAGATCAGAGGTCTTCTAGGGGCCATTTTCTACCCTACGAGAGAGCTGATGGGCGTAGCAGCAAAGTGTTCCAGTCACCGGTTAGGTTTGCCTCCAACAGAAGGTCGGATCACAGTCGAAGTAGCAGATCATTGTAGGAGAAAGAGGCACGGGGATCTCGGGATCTCGCATATCCCAGGTTATCAGATTACAACTTCAATATCAGCCTGGTAGAGCTTGTGTCGACAATGAGAAACATCAAAAAGGCTCGATTTCTAACACCAATCCGATCGGACCCTAGCCATAGGGACCCAACTCTGTAGTGTGAATTCTATGGGACTTATGGTCACAAAACTGGGGATTGTTGACATCTTCGTGAGGAGGTAGCGACGTTGCTAAAGAATGGCCATCTTAGAGAGTTTTTAAGTGACCGCGCCAAAAAGCAACTATGGTCGGTGCCAGAACAAGGCGGAGCCATCGAAACTACAGTAGGATCACTTTGGATGACAATCAACATAATCTTCAGCAGGAATGAAATCAATGGGGTAACATTTTTGGCAGCAAAGAAAACGAAGATATCGGTTACTCACGGCAAAATGATCTGGGAACTCTCGGAGGATGACATCACCTTCACGGAGGAGGACGTTGATGGACTTCATCTGTTGCATAATGATTCTTTGGTAATATCTCTCAATATATTAGATTTTAAAATTAAGCGTGGTTGATCCAAGAAGTTCAGCCAACATCATACAATGAAGAGTCGTGGAGCAAGCGAAGTTAATTGGGAACATTATTCCGGCGACAAAGTTTCTAGCTGGCTTCAATATGACAAACGTGACTAACTGAGGAGAAATTTTGATGCCCCCAAGAAACTTAGTTAAGTATTTAAATGCAGGAGATCATCTGAAATATCTCCAGGAAACTTTCAACATTCTGCGGAAGCGTAACATGAAACTCAACCTGGAGAAATGTGCCTTCGGAGTTGGATCCGGTAAATTCTTGGGGTTTCAGGTCTCGCTGAGAGGGATTGAGGTAAATTCTGATAAAATCAAAGCCATCGAGGACACCCCGAACCAGTTAACAAGTGTGAAGGAAGTGCAGAGACTGACCGGCAGGTTGGTGGCTCTCAACAGGTTCATCTCAAGGTCCTCGAAAAAATGCAACTTCTTTTGACTTCTGTAAAAGAAGAACAAAGTCGTATGAAATATCCTTATTTTCAGTGTCACGGAATAGCCTTTGTGACAACCTTTCCCTAAAGAAATGTCCTTCACAAGCATGAGTTGTCAGGCCATTTGGCTTTGTGTGCGGTTGAAGTTAGTGAATTCGACATTGAATATAAGCCGAGGACTACAATTAAGTCACAAGTTTTGGCCGATTTCATGGTTGATTTCAGTCCATGGTTAATGCCTTTTCCTGCTAGGGAAGCAGTGCTGGTGTCGGGGATGACATCGGGAGTTTGGAACTCATTTACGGATAGAGCCTCCAACGTAAAAGGGTCTGGTCTCGGGGTAGTTTTAATCATGCCCTCGGGTGAGACCCTATGACAGACTATTAGAAATGTACCGTTAACTAACAATGAAGCTAAGTATGAGGCTTTTATTGCAGGACTTGAACTAGCTCGGGGATTAGGTTTCGAGATAAAGTGTGACTCATAGCTAGTGGTCAACCAAGTGTATGAGATTTTTGACACGAATGAAGAGCGTATGCAATAGTACTTGAAGAAGGTTCAAGCATTACTTACACGATTCAAAGAATGGTCAATCGTCCACATTTCAAGGGAAGAAAATGTGGAAGCAGACGCACTGGCTAATTTGGGGTCGTCAACAGAGATAAAAGGTTTCGATTCTGGAACGATCATCCAATTGTTGTATTCGGTGTTAGATGTGGACGGCTACTGTGAAGTAAATTCAACCAACTTAATTTGGGACTGGAGGAATGAGTTCATTGATTATCTCAGACATGGTAAATTACCCGAAGACTTAAAGGCATCCCGGGCACTGCGCAACAAAGTAGCTCGCTCTTGCCTCGTTGATGGACATTTAGATAGGAGATCATTCCAAGGACCATTGACTCGATGTCTAGGGGCCTCATAGGCAGAATATGTGATGAGAGAATTTCATGAAGGAGTCTGCGAAAACAATTCCGGTGCAGACTCGTTAGTTCTCAAGTTGGTCAGGGCTGGTTATTATTGGCCCCGGATGGAACATGGCGCAAAGACATTGGTACAAAAGTGTGACAAATGTCAACGTCATGCACAATTAGTGCATCAACCAGTAAAACTTTTGCATTTGGTGGTGTCCCCGTGGCCATTCATGAAATGGGGGATGAACATAGTTGGTCCTTTAATACCGGGCCCCGGGAAGGTAGGATTCCTTTTATCTTTCATTGATTATTTCACTAAATAGGCTGAAGCAGGTCTTTACTAAAAGATCGGAGAACGCGAAGTGGTAGACTTCATATGGGACCACATAATCTGCCGGTTTGGAATACCAAAGGAGATTGCTTGTGACAACGGGCCACAATTTGTAGGTTCAAAGGTTACAAGGTTATTGTAATGGTTAAAGATCATACAAATCCCTTCTTCATCGTACCACCCGAGCGGTAATGGGCAGATGGAATCAATCAACAATGTAATTATTCAAAACCTTAAAAAGAAGTTAGAAGATGCAAAGGGCAAGTGGCGAGATGAGTTGCCAGGTGTTTTATGGGCATACCGGACCACGACAGAGTCGAGCACAGGTGAAACACTCTTTTCGCTCGTATACGACTCGGAGGCTCTGATACCGATGGAAGTGGGAGAGCCGACCTTAAGTTTCCCGAGCAAGTAAAGAAGCAAATAATGAAGAATTGCTAGTGAAGCTAGACTTGCTTGAAGAACACTGGTATGTGGCATACGTGAGGATGGTAGCACAGAAGCAAAGAGTGGAAAGGTATTACAATCGTAGGGCAAACCTCCGATATTTCAAAATTGGAGATATAGTTCTAAGAAAAGTTGCCCAAAGCACTCGAGAAGTCAAAGCTGGAAAGCTGGGACTGACATGGAAGGACCTTACCGGGTTTCAGCTATAACCGGTAAAGGCTCATACGAATTAGAAAATCAAGACAAAGTCAAATTGCCGAGCAATTGGAACATGACTCACCTCAAATGGTACTATTGTTGAAGATCCTTGCTGGTTTTGAAAGTGTGTGCTGCACTCTTTTTTCTTTTGACCAATTTTTGTCCCAATCGGATTTTTTGGCAAGGTTGTTAATGAGGCATCGACGTAAAGCATACTACAAAGGAAGCATCACCAGCAAAGGCAAGACCTTTAAATACCAAGGGATTAAAGTTCTCACACAGATGGGATCGACGACTACGAGCTCGTATGGTAAACAGCTTGTGGATGGTTAAATAATCTTTGGATCGAATGCAAACCTCGCTTCCCAGAATTCAAAAATATTATTTAATCGTTCACAAATTGTCTCTACCGATGAAGCAACCGTATAAAATGAAGGAAAATGCCTTCGATGAATACAATACTCCAGTGTTCGAATTCTCGTACTTAGCATTCGAACACTACGGGAATTAATGCAGACACGGTACCAAGAGTGCCACGAAAATAGGGGACTGTTAGAACCGGGATCAATGTCTTATTAGGACCAGGGACTACATGATCAACCCCATAGAAATAAGTTGTATAAGTTAGCCACATGCAGTGACAACTTTATTTACTTAAGCGAATGAATGTTTATGTAAATGTACTCTTAAAGATAGAAGGGAATAAATAAATCAAAGCCATTTTATTATTATCTTATATTTTGTTCAAATGATTAATTAACTTATTTTATCGTTTGAGAGTTAACAAAAACTTCAAATGCTTGTATCGTAATGAACATAAGACGTCCTCTTCAAGATCACCGTAAATATAAGGGACCTCTCTTATGAAACCCTCACAGTAAATGGTAGATTTCGGAAGTGTATGCCCGGAATCAAAAGCTATCGAATGGAAAAATATACCCGAAGCTTTATCAACTAAACATAAAAGGGATATTTTTGCACAACACTTAAGTAAAAAATGCTTTTATTTATTAAAGTTCCAAACTTAGTAAAAGGTTTTGGCATAATTATAAAGATAAAAGAAAAAATTTATACATTATTCATTGCTGCCAGACCCGAACGGAGAGAATGGTATTCATTCTCCTTGATTGAAGGATGTTGTTCCCCTGCCGGTTCAGGGTCTTCATCCTCTTCGATATTCCCTTTGGTTCCCAAATAATCAGAACTAGTATTCGAGAAGTCATTTGTAGTGGGCCGAGCAGGAAGATTCTCACGAGCAGTTAACTCCAGTTCTTGAGCTTTGGAAAAGCAATCATCAATGTTGGCAATGCCTACTTTGGCTTCTTCCAAAGTCTCCATCTTCATATGATACATATAATAGGTCTTCTCAAAGACGAGGGAATCTTCTTGGTCCTGGAGTTTTGCTCGAAGCTTGTCAATTTTGGCCTGAAGCTCTTCTTTTTCAACCTTCATTGCGTTGAGCCGGAAATCAAGCTCTACATTGATAGTTGAGTGAAGCTGGTTTTGCTTCATGACTCTCTTGAGCCTTTCTTCCATTTTGGCCCTATTCTTATCGGCAACATGAGCTTACTCGGTTTTGGCATGCAAACCAACCTCCAAGTTATTAACTTGTTCCATGAAGGCTGATTCACGTTCAACAGCAACAATCACAACACCATGAAGCTCAACCAACTTAGCCTCTGCTTCATTTAGATTTTCATGAAGTTGGGCCGATTCTTGGCTGTGAGCCATCCTGTCTTGCTCTGACTGTTGTAGTCGGGCTTCAAGCTTATATGTTTGAGCCTGAAAAAGGGATAAAACCAAGGTTATTACTTTGAAACATAAATTAGAAAAAGATGGAAAAGAGTGAACCTGTTACATGTGCCGAGCAATGCATGTGGTTATTTATGAGGCACTCCCCCGAATGGGGTCATCAAGAACCTCGACGTTGGGGCACACGACGGAACCCTTTGAAAGCGCTGTATAAAGCAAAAGCGGAGTAAACAATATATTCATGAGGCTTCTTGTGTTCGAACAAGGATGAAAGAAAGAAGAATTTTGGCTTACCATGGTTCTTGGCCTTCCACTCATATTTAGATGCCATTTGTTTCTACCTACGGGATTCTGGAGTAGTTATCCAGAATTTTTTGGACCCATCGGTCTAAACCTGGAATCTCGTGGTGGCTACCGACAAGTAGCTCAATCGAAAGGAGCAAAATATCAATAAAGAAAGAACTTCTCTTTTTACGGAGAAAGGAAAATGAATACCCGAAAACTTACAAAAAAATATTCTATGATTGGGGGAAAGATGGAGTTGTGGTCGGCATGATGTCCCTGGTAGCAATAATAATAAACCGTTCTATCCTTTCACGGTCGTTGTCATCATCTACGCTGGTGAGACGAGAGCGGTGACCACGCGCTAAGGTTCAACACTCCCCCATAGAAAATCTTGAGGAAGTAAAGATTCATCATGTATGCAAGAGTTAGGGTTTCCCTGGTCTCGGTGCACAGCACGCAGAGGCAAGCCACCGTACGCCATATAGATGGGCCTACTTGCGCCAAGCAGACCTGGTACTGGTGGTAGAACTCCAGGATTATCGGGTCAAGCCCTTCACTCGACCCTAAGGCAAAGGGACACAAAGTAAAGAGGTATGTATAGACATACATAAACCCCTATCTCGAGTAGGTAACTCGTTCTACCCCATCTGGGGCGAGGATATCGACATTGGAGCAGTTGCAGTCCTCCTTCACAATAGGGATACTAGAGGGTCGAATAGAGGAGGGGTACCTGCGAACTGGCCAAAATCTACGGCTTTGGGAATTTGCAGATGCTGTTTGTTCTTGGAGATCGGATGCGGTGCTGAGATGAAGAGGTATGATAGTGTTAACAGTTGGAGGTTCAGACTTAGCATCAACCTCTTTGTTCTTATTTTTCTTTGGGCCTCCACCGAAGAGAAGACCAGTGCTTCTGAAGATAGCAGTGTAAGAAGACACGGTGGTAAAATGTCAGTGAAGAAGTTATTGCTGAGAAAGTTAAATGTTATAGAAAAGTTCTAAGCAAGTTGAGAAGAGGAGAAAGATTTGCGAAAGTGAAGAAGTAAAAATGATGAGTAACAGAGAAATTATAGACGACAAAAATTGTGGTCATGATTACCTCGAGAACCAACAAAAATACCTGCTGAATCAAGGGGCAACACCTGTTCGGAGTATTAAATGAGAGAAGATGTGCGTCCCTTCAAATGTCAAAGACCGTTCAAGATTTTTTTCGCCAAGAAAAGAATTCTTATCTACCTATCGGTAATACTGAATTGAGTCACCGGAAAGTAGGGGACTATCTGTATGGGATGTAATTGGTTGATAATAAGTGGCCAAACAGTGAGATGACACGTGAAACCGAAGACAGGCAAAAGGTGGGTCAGAAGATAACTGGCACCGGCTGTGAAGTATGTAAGCAGTGCATGATGGATCCCGAAGAAAGCATAGCCGATAATAGAGATTCAAAGGTTTGGCATCGAAAAGTATTCAATGAGCAGCCAACCGTTATGCACCCATCAATGACGCATTTATTCTCATTCAAGAAGAGCTTGATTTAAGGATATTGTTTCCCTCAATAAAGCTATAAATAAAAGGGTTAACAACCATTGTAACACATGAAGCATTTTGCCTACAAAGCTTTGTTCTACTATTTTACGCTCAGTCTAAATAATTTTATCATTGCTTTATCAGTGCCTTTATTTTTGCTCTCGGAAAGACCGAGTTCGGAATGAGGCTCGTTATCTCCTTTAATTTCAGTCGTTAATCTTATTTTTGTTCTCATTTATTTATCATTTTTTATCTAATCGATTCGTTTATCTATAAACCACGCAATAAATTCTATTGTACCATTTTACGGGTAAATATTACTCAATTGATAAGGCAAAGATGAATTTGATAACTCAAAACCTAGAAGATGAAACATTTTTGCAATACTATCTAGATTATTATATAAAGGAAGCACCACTTTTTATATTACAACTTGGGATTTAAGAGGGAGTAACAAATAAGAGTGATTTATTTATATGGCGTAATTTGATTGAGCAATAAGTATAAGAAAAAAAGTATCATTTTGTTTATAAAGTCGGCTCACATCCTTTCATAATTCACACCTCACAATGGGACGGATCCAAAATTTAAATTTTATTGGTTCAAACTCTAAGGTTTTATATTCTTAATAATTTTGGTAAAGCTTTACACAAAAAAATATACTCCACATTGAGAATATTGAGTTCAAATAAATCCGGTAACTCAAAATTGCATCCGCCTCCTGACCTCACAACAAATACTCCCGTTGTTTTAGTTTATGTAGAATTATTTGATTGAACACGAAATTTAAGAAAATAAATAAATTTTTTAAAGTTTATGATCTTAAATAATCATATTTGTCTAGTTAAAAAAGTTTTGGTATTTGAAATATTAAATATGTCATAAAATTATATGGTTATATAAACTTATTTTTAAGGGTTAAATAATAAGTTCAAATTAAATAATTTCTAAGTTAGAAAGATACTATTTCTTTTTTGAACAAACTAAATAAACAGTGGAGTATCCATTTATTTTTTCTGAATAGAGGAGGATAAATTTGTCTTGTACACCTATTCCCGAAGACTGAGAAGATATAAATTAGCCTTTTGTTTCTATTTTAATTTCTTTCTTATAGAAATATAACACGTGATGACGTGAACAATAGAATCGGCGCATTAATAAGCATTAGGGTAGATCCCAGATCTGGTGGAAGAAGAACATTACAACTAGAACTGAGATCCCCCCATCGGCGATCAACGGAAAAGATGTTTCTCTGGGATTGGTTCTATGGCGTTTTGTCTTCTCTAGGTTTATGGCAAAAGGAAGCTAAGATCCTCTTTCTCGGTCTCGACAATGCCGGCAAAACCACTCTTCTTCACATGCTCAAAGACGAGGTAATTTTTTCTCCATTTCTTCTTCGCTTTTCAAATTAGTTATTTCCTCTTTCTGATTGTTTTGATTCATTTGATTTTGCAGAGATTAGTTCAGCATCAGCCGACGCAGTATCCGACGTCGGAAGAGCTGAGCATTGGAAAAATCAAATTCAAAGCGTTTGATTTAGGAGGTCATCAGATCGCTCGCCGTGTGTGGAAAGATTATTATGCCAAGGTATTCAAATCATTGCTCCTAAGGCGGATGCTAAATAATTTGCCTTATAAGATTAAATTATTTAGTTATTGAAATGAAATCGGCGTGAATTGTTTAGCAGAATAAATGCAAAGAATTTGTAGAGCAACCTGAATAATTTTTGATTGAGGAGTTATATGAAATGTGTGCGCTTATATACATACATATCTATATGTGTGTGTTTTTGTATGTGTGTGTATATATATATATCGCGTGTGTGAGGCTGCGTGTCGCAGTTGCGGAGCCAGAAATTCTAACTAGGAGATTCAAAAAATGTATAGAGGCCAAATCTAGTATTTTACTAAACGCTTTCTTTACTTCAAGGGGATTCAAAAACTTATATACAAACAAAGAAATTGCTTTTGCTCCTAGTGCACAGTATAATTTTTGGACTAGGGGATTCACTTCCTTACAGGGAGCTCCGCCACTGGTGTGTTAAATGCTCGCATATTGGAATATATCTCATTGCCTGTGTTTGTGATGTAAAGTTAGTGCGCTATTTGTACATCATACCCCTTTACAATTTTGATTTTAAGAAAATAACCTTTTTAGATCTCTTATGTTTAAAAGCCAAATCTCTTACATGTAAAAATAAATCTCCCATGTGTTTAAAAAAAAAAAAAAGGTAGGGTCATAAAACTAAAAACAAGTTTGTAAAGAGTCAAAAAACCAATTGACCCGTTCATATTATACCATTGCTGCAATTGGAAACCCAGTCACTTTTACTGCCTTATTTCTCAATGGGAATTAAGAGAAATACTTCAGAGAAAGTTTTACTGTAGGGATTCATTCATAACATCCAGTGGTTAATGTCTATTATGCTGCAAGTTAATTTATTTTTGCTTATTCTTGCTGGGTTTGAATTTATCTAGTTGAAGTTTATGTTATTAGTCCTTGTGGAGATCTTTTCCTTTAGACAATTGAACACGGATAGTATTCGAGTTATACATTAAATATGTTTGGAGGCAGTGATTTGGATGAGCTGCTGCAATAAGCTGATATGGTGGTTAGATTCCACCTATTGTGACATAGATGATAGAGAGCTAGACCTCTAGATGAAGATCACCATAAAGATTTGAAAAGGGAAAATTACACTAATCCTTGTCAAACTGACTTGCTATGGAATTGAATCTTTAATATTTAATTGGCTCTTCTAATCCCCTCTACTTTGGGTAATATTAGAATGGAACAATTTTAACAGTAAATTCCATAGACATTTATCTATATATGGACTATTGGCAAATGGATCTGTCCATGACTCCTTTTTGAGGCCTTTTCTCGTCTGAGCAAGTGGTGTGGGGGTTTTCTCCTAAAAAGACACATCATGGGTTAAGGGACAGTAAGCAACTTATAATCTGCCCAAGTCATGCCTACTAGGAGTGTATTTAGATTTTCCAAGGTCCTTTATGTTAAATTTGTCGCTATGATTAAGCATTGGACACGGGTGCGAGTAGCCGTCGCTCAACGAATATGAATGATAATTGAAGATATATATAAAATTTCAACCTCTTTCCGATATAAAGAGAGTAATATTGTCTTTATCCCCAAGTTCCAAGGGCTGTGGTTGGCAGCCCCAGACACGTTTCTCGGTCATTAGAAAAAGCACGGTCTTGCATTGCAGATGCATAGTGTAAGCTTGATGTTAGAACTAGGAACACCAGTCCTTTCTTTTTTAACTTATATCTTGTATTCAGTAGTTAAAATGGTTCTTTATTTTATGATAAACAATTTTGTAGAAGTTTTAGTATCAAAATTAATTCAACCACTTTACTTATCAGAAAATAAGATATCCACTTCTCAAAAAGAAATTAATTAATTACTAATACTAGATCGACTGTTAACCCTTATTAGCACTTGTGTGCTGTCGTGTGGTTGCGAGTTTTTCACAGAAATAGAAGATTCTGGGCAGCGAGTCCCAAGATATAAAACACCTATCCCCTTAACCAATTTTAGGTGCTATAACAGTGATATCTAAGCCCATCTCTCTATATTACCTGGCAACTTCATGGATTCTCTCTGTTTCTCTCCCTTGTCACAATGCCTTATCTTCTCTTTATTGACACTTATTCTTTCATATTGTCCTAAGCAAAGCCTCCAGTATGGTTTTGGCTTGCATATGCAAGTGGAACATTAATGTGCTCCATGTAATT
>AWOL01S0197786.1:3941-14264 GCA_000715115.1 Nicotiana otophora | reverse complement strand
GCCTAAAAAAAAAAAAAAAAAAAAAAAAAAAAAAAAAAAAACCTTTCTTGCTCGCTGTAATATTGTTTGTCTTTTGCATGAACTAGACGTGCTAATTCTGCACTGGATTTTCATTTGAATTCAACTCTGCGAGCAAGGGGGGGTATGATATTCTACTATTTTATACTTCCTTTTATGATTTCTTATGTAGAAGTACGAGGAAATGGCGCATTATTACATAGACTAATATTGATGTTGAATATATGAATGTGGACCTTTCAAATTTTTTAAAAGTTTTGTACTAAATGAATAGGTTTGTGCAATCCACTGAAAAATAAGGTCCTGCTTTATGAGGAGCAGTCTCATAAACTTAGAACATCAAAATTAGGTTACATTGCTGTAAAGCACAATGGAGTAGGTGCCCGTCTTATGCTCTTTTGATAGATTTGTGAGGACTAATGACTGACGAGACTTAAATCAAAGAACTTATAGAAATATGATCATTAAAGTGGTGATATATTTTCCTGTAGGCTTATATGAGAGCTCTTAACTAGTAAATTCTGATATTCGGTATGCACCATATTATTTAGACCATGGTGTTTATACCTTGTTCAGGCATATCCTCAACTTTTCCTTTCTCAATTTTGGTGTAAATAGTGAAATGATGATTTGTCTATATTTCAGTTTTCCTATTAGTGTAGAGAAGGCATTCTCCTTTGCTATATTTGTCTGGTGCTGGAGTACACCTGCATATTCTAATTGGTAAACATTTGCAGGTTGACTCTGTGTCATGCTATTGCAAGGTTGACTCCGGATTAAAGACAGTTGCTGGGGCAAGAAAATTTGTCCCAGGATCGAAAATTTGTATCCAGCCAGACATTAATCCTCGTGCACACAAGACTAAAAACTCTCGCAGGGAGAGGTCAAGAGTGCAGCCACCTCTTCTACCTGGCCTACCAGATGATCTTGCAATTGCTTGTCTAATACGTGTTCCTCGTGTTGAACACAACAAGCTTCGTCTGGTCTGCAAAAGGTGGTATCGGCTTCTTGCTGGAAATTTCTTTTACTCTCTCAGGAAGAGTCTTGGAATGGCAGAGGAGTGGGTATATGTGATGAAGAGGGATCGTGATGGAAGGATTTCGTGGCATGCATTTGATTCAACCTATCAACTGTGGCAGCCACTTCCACCTGTTCCAGGGGAATACAGTGAAGCCCTTGGATTTGGTTGTGCTGTTCTTAGCGGTTGCCATCTGTACCTATTTGGTGGAAAAGACCCAATTAAGGGGTCTATGCGACGGGTAATCTTTTACAGTGCTCGAACAAATAAATGGCATAGGGCACCAGACATGCTTCGTAGACGTCATTTCTTTGGTTCTTGTGTAATCAACAACTGTCTCTATGTCGCCGGCGGAGAATGTGAAGGAATCCAGAGGACTCTCCGTTCAGCTGAAGTTTATGACCCCAATAGGAACCGCTGGAGCTTTATTGCTGATATGAGCACAGCTATGGTGCCCTTTATTGGGGTTGTTTATGACGGGAAGTGGTTTTTAAAAGGGTTGGGATCTCACAGAGAAGTTCTGAGTGAATCCTATAACCCAGAGATGAATGCATGGAGCCCTGTCAATAACGGGATGGTTGCTGGTTGGCGCAATCCAAGCATCTCCATGGATGGTCGCCTTTATGCTTTGGACTGTCGTGATGGGTGTAAACTTAGAGTATATGATGAAGCCACACATTCGTGGAATAGATTTATTGACAGCAAGCTCCATCTTGGAAGTTCTCGTGCTTTAGAGGCTGCAGCTCTGGTTCCCCTCAATGGTAAACTCTGTATAATCCGTAACAACATGAGCATTAGTATCGTTGATGTGTCAAGTCCTGATAAACAAGTTGAAACTAACCCACATCTTTGGGAAAACATTGCCGGTAAAGGGCACTTCAGAACTCTGTTCACTAATTTATGGTCAAGCATTGCAGGACGAGGAGGGTTGAAGAGCCATATTGTGCATTGTCAAGTGCTACAAGCTTGAGCATTGACCGTACTATATACTCGTCCATGATAAGAACTGAGAATGGTTTAACTTCTTCAACCTCAAGAACAAAATCTCTTCCATTAAAGCAGTTTTGACATCCTCAACATGGTCTAGTGCCAGTTTGTGAACCAAATAGTTGCATAATCCATTTTCACTTCCTGATGACCTTCTGCAACCTCTGCAGATAACGCTCACCTCGGTAATATATTGTATATGTCATATGGAAGTGTTTGGATTGGACATAATTCGATATTGGCCTTGAAGTGGAGGGTTTCAGCATCAACAGCTCAAGCGTGGATTTCCTGGTATTTTCATACTTTGCCATTTATTCATCAGCAGATGTCTGTTCAAATACAGAGCTAGCTTGCTAATGAATTTCGAAGTAGAAAAAACGAGGCTATTTCGTCGCTTCATAAAAGATTAAAGAGATCAAATAGCTCTATATTTTGTGTATCCATTTGGTCTGTTGTTTTGCACCAATAGTAGAAAAACATAGGTTGGTTACTGAAGGACATATAGGTAGAGTCTCTGCTTCTTAACTTCTTCCCTTGCTTTCTTTCAAGATCTGTACAATATGTGATTGGGATAGAGCGGCATTGAACTTGCAACCATTGGCTGCTGAAGTGGCTTAGTTAGAAGTTCCTTATATTCAGCATTATGATCTTGCTGCTCCTGCTCCTGCTCTTTGAATATGTTGCTTATGATCGGTTAGAACATAGTGGCAATGTCTATTTCCTAAAGCTTGTGCTTTTCGACGAAGGGTTCTATGAAACAGGTATTGGTAGGTTCAGTAATGTGACATTTTCAAGATTTTTCATAACATGTTGAGTCTGTATTCTTACTTACAAAGGTTATGTGAAATCTTGAAAAAGTTATATGACGCATTATCGCATTAGAATTCATGGAATTTCCTTTTGCAGTAAATATAGATTGGCATTTGGTCTATATGTATTTCCAAAGTTCATTTTTATTGAAGATGTGAATTGCTTACTAGTCTGGAAACTTTGTCAAAAGATATGTGATCCTCAACAAATGTTTTCATCCTGCTTGTAAAGAATGATCCTTTGGTATAAAGATATCCTGTCCTCAAGCTAAATTCATTGTTCTTTGAGCTGAGAGTCTATCGGAAATAGCCTCTCTACCTTTATAACGTAGAGGTAAGGCCTGCGTACACATTACCCTCGCCAGACTCCACTGATGGGATTATACTGGGTTTGTTGTTGTTGTTGTCCTCAAGCTAAAACCTCTTTACACAAATAAGAGTCTTCTCGTCTTGTCTTTGATTAGTTAAAAAAAGGTAGTACGGTACACAAAGCATCCCGCATTTATGCGGGGTCCATGTAAAGGCCGTGTCCTTAGGGGTAATGATGTAGACAACCTACCCTAATGTAATCATTAATAGTTGCTTCCACGCACAAAAGTTGACCACTATCTATAAATTTTAGCAACTTTATTTCTTAATCAGAACTATGGCAGAACAAATATACTGTGTGTTTACTTGGGAATATTACAATTCCAAGTACACAAGAAAGAACTAAACAAAGAATCAACTCTAGGTACCCCTGTTAAGCATTTCTTGAAAACGTTTAAATGATTCTTCTCTTTCAAACTTAAGTTGCTTCCTGAAATTCTTGATAAAATCATCAGCAGATTTATTCACATCCTCCATCAAGAACCGCCTCGTCGACGCGATTCTCTCTCTTCTTTCACCATCTTTGTCCATCCCCTTCATATTTGAAGAATCATTTTGGTGTTGATCCATTTTGAAGCTTAATCTATAAACTTCTTTTAGTGTTGAAGAGTTGGTTAAATGGTGATGGATTGTTAGCTTGTGAAGTTTGCTATATATATAGTTGTAAATTATGAGTTTAAGATGCTGTTCTTAGCTTTGAAGCATGAGTTTTTCATGGGAAAAAAGTAAAGGAAAGGAGAAGGAAAGAAAGAGTGATTATCTATGTTTGTTCATGAGTGGAAGGCATTCTTGTGGATTGTTGAAGCCAAAAAGGAAAAGGCAAAACACTTCTTTATTTTATTGTTAGTTTTTGTGTTTGTATATGGTTTAACATTTCAATGGAAGTTGCAGGCTATGATTAGTTTATTTGTAGTGCAAGAAACTGACATAAGTCCATAAATAAATTAGTGGATGATTCATATAGATTAATGTATTAATTTGTATATCTAACTTTGTAACTTTGAATAGATGGTGGAAGAATTTATATATGTACTACAAAACGAAGTTTCTGAGGAAATTAAAAATAAATATCTAACTTGTCCATCATATATTATATTATCACTTGTCTTTTGAGTCTCTTGTAACGGTAGCCTTGGCGTAACTGGTAAAGTTGCTGTCATGTGACCAGGAAGTCATGGGTTTGAGCCGTGGAAACAACCTTTTGCAGAAATGCGGGTAAGGCTTCGTACGATAGACCCCTTTGGTCCGGCCCTTCCCCGGACCCTGCGCATAGTGGTGGGAACTTAGTGCACTGGGCTGCCAAAAGTTTTTTGAGTCTCTTGACTCAACTTTTGTACTATTTTTGACTTCAAGAGGGTGTGAGAAGGGGTTATCTAAAAAGTCCTACTAAGGGACATTGACTGTTATTAAATCCTTAAGATGAAAAAGCAGTACGTCTAAGGATCAATTCAAGCTAAGAATTAATCAAACACAGGCGCTTATTAAGACGTTTTGGCCAAGAAAAAAGAAATTTTAAAGATTAAATTCAAAGCCATCTATAAGTTAATGTTGAGACGTATTATTTTGCAATTGGTTCTTAAAATCAGATCGTCATAAGAAACTTATCCGTACCCAGTGTTTATACATAACTTATGTTTCTCTCTTGGATAAACTTTTAATATCACTTAGCCATGGTTAATTACTATGTATTCTCGCCTCGATTTA
The DNA here is from genome assembly GCA_000715115.1 of Nicotiana otophora. Classification (NCBI taxonomy): domain Eukaryota; kingdom Viridiplantae; phylum Streptophyta; class Magnoliopsida; order Solanales; family Solanaceae; genus Nicotiana; species Nicotiana otophora. Next base: position 9,359 of record AWOL01S0197786.1, on the reverse strand, counting down.
TAATATAATCATGCTAAGTTAATACGATTTTGTGTAAACGCTGTGTGTATAAGTATCTATTATTTCAACAACAATATTTACCCATTATAATCCCACAAGTGGGGTATAATTATCTATTATTTCAGTTAACAAAAAACGAAAGAAGCTTCTTTGTAGTATCTAGCTGGGCAATTCCACCATGTAAGCTCCTAACATTTGTATTAAAAGTTTATGAAATACTTTCAATACATACAATTTTGTTAAAAAAATGTCATAGAGAATGTTAATAATAGTTGACAATCTCAAAAACTTTTATTTCAATTCTTTGAAAAGGTAGAATATTAGTAGTTGCTAATAATCCTGCCAAATCATATGTTAGCAAAAAAAAAAAAAATGTTAACAAAATATAGCATTATAGACTTTTGAGTAATTGAAACTCTATATCATCCAAATTTATTTGCAATTCATCTTCCATACTGAGTTTTAATCATATTCATCTTTTATCTTCTCCTTCTGGCTTATGTTCCTGTTATCATTTTATTGAAACTAGGAATAATAGGCAGATTCAGAATTTAGACTTGATGAATTCAACCTTTAGGTTTATATCATTGAATCCATTTAACTTTTTGAGATTTGTGACCAAACTTTCCACATGTATATTACTTTCCGTGTTGAAAATACTGAGTTCAGTTGAATTCAGCGAAACATACTGTATCCGCATCTGCTGGGGAGCATATAGCGGGGAGGGGGAGGGGGGGGGGGGGGGGGGGGGGTGGAAGAGAGGTATATACATCAACTAATATAATACATCTTGTTATAAATGATACATCCGTGGAAACTTTACTTGATCATATGTTCTTGTATGTTGATCAACCTTTATTACCTTCACTTCACAAGAAGTGAAGTAAATAATACATTTGCCATTGCTCCTTTTAGCTTGAGGTGCATATTTGTCCCATTTACTCAGTACTAAGCATTTGCATATCATTGACAGGAGGTGGAAGCTGCAGCAAAGATAGACAATTGGATGTTACAACTTACAAGCTATAAGACTTTAGATATCTTCTGAGTCACTTCTGAATAAATAGATCAATCAGACTCAACGGCGAATCTAGAAGTTTTTCCAAGGGTGTTTAAAGTTGAAAGAAGTCAAAAAAAATTCCAGGGTGTTCAATATATATTATATACCTCTAAAATTTAATATTTTACCTATATACACAGTCTAATTTTTTCACGAATTGGCCACCTTGGTGCAATGTGGCTTCGCCAGTGCACGAAGCATCCCGCATTCACGTAAGATCTAGGGAAGGGTCACACTCTAAGGGGTGCAATGTAGACGGCCTACCCTGATGTAAGTATCAATGACTGATTGCACGGCTCGAACCCGTGACCTATATGTCACACGGGGACAATTTTACCGTTACTTCAAGGCTCCCCTCACAGAAAAATTGTGAAGTTGTCGATGAAAAGTGAGTTTTCACGCAAGAAAATGAAGGATACTGAAAAGACTTGTCCAAAATCAATATGTTATACGTGTGCAATTTATTCCAATAGAAATTTCAAAATCCAAATATAAGCAAGGAATTACCCTCAGTTGCTAGTCTGTAAAGGCAAGTTATAAATTTGGAGACACAAGAGAAAGTAATGAGAAAAACATAGACAGGAGAAGAATACACTATACAGAGAAAATTCTGCTTATCTTGGCACAAAAATAATATAAAACAAACAATACACACACTCTTAAAAGAGTAGACTATTATATAACACGAACTCCTAAAACCTAGCTTTGTAGGGTTTTCACATTAAAATAACAATTGTTCAAATCCATTAGTCAACTATTCAGGGGTTGACTTATAGCTTTTGTTGATTTGTTCAAGTAGTATTGGTATTATTTTCTCAACCTATGACTGCTCAACTTGTAGTGACTTTTACTCATTTGGAAATCAATGTTAACATACCTAGGTTGCAACAGGCAAAGAAATTATTTTTAATGATTACAGTTACCAAAATATTATCCAAAACTCACAGAGAATCTTCTTTAACAAACTCCTCACTATTTTCATCTATATTGTTGTGTTTGGGTTGGATCCTACAAAAGTAGAGCATTATTGGAGAAGCCGACACGAGTACAATAACATTTTGAAAAGTTCGCGCAACATAGATTTTCACCCGCTAGCCAGAAATGGTGATGCAAACAACCATTTTTAACATTACTACATCTCCCAATTAAATGATCAGACCTTTCAAGTTTCAACCAATAAAGGCTAACAATTCCTCAAATGGAAGTTTTAGTAAATCACATAGGATACTCCAACACACCAAGTAGAAACTTTATTAGAATGAACAACAAGGTTAGTAACGCAAAGTTAACTATCTAACCTTTGATGCGAAGTAAAATATTTTCTCTAGAAAAATAAGTTATTTTCTTTTCACCAAAAGTGGAAAGGGAATCATTTTCCTACACGATTATCTCAGCTCTTAACTTGATATAACTGCTTTAACTGACACTTAGACATAATTATCAATCTTTACTACTCAATACTTCACCAAAACACTATCCAGTTTGCTAAACAGTAAATCGGATCGTCTATTTATGTAAAGATCCCGAATTTCGAAAAGATTTACCTGTAAAACTTGTCTCAAAGATCCACCACAAGAGCTCAACCAAATTCCATTGTTCGTACAAGAATGAATAGTCTCAAACTGATTCACATCAAGCTTCTTATTAACAAAACCAATCTGAAAGTAAACACTATCAGAAGGTGGCAAATCAACTCTAATTTCATTAACATTGAACCAAAAAAAGAATCTTTTCACTTCAATCCCTTTTAACTCAGTCATTGACCCAATACCTAGCTTCCCACTAATCTTTTCAGCATAATAAATCAAGTATTCAAACTCAACATAACAAGGGGTCTTCAAAAAAACTTCAAAGTTTCCATCTTTATCAAGATTGAAGGATTCCACAGTGTCTGGAAAGATGCCACGTGGCAGGCCATATTCTGGGAGAATATCATATACTGTGGGTTTTGGTTCTGGCTGTGGTGATGGGCTGAGTATGAAAGAGAAAGTAAAAGGGGGTAAAATGAAGAGAAGAAATAGACCCAAATGGAATCTTGAATTGGAAGCCATGTTTTTTGAAGAAATTGAGCTTTGGAGTGAAGGTAGTGCTTTAGATGGTTGTACTTTCTGCTTAAAGAGGTGTATCTTAATTGGATGGGGGAGAAAAAGAAAAATAGTTTAGTTTTATTGGTTAGAGAAAGAGAGAGTAGTTTGTTTTGGACTTTTGTGATGACATAGGAGAAAGAAGCCAAAAAAGTGCAATTTCTTGGAAGGTGAGAGTGTTTAAATTATTGAAATTTGTGGGTATATTTTTTCTCCAAAAGTTAGGGACATATTTATCTTTTAATTATTCAAAATTCATGTACTGCTTTTATTCAAAATTAGGGACATTCTTAAGAAAGTTAAGAGTTTAATTGCATAAGTTTAGTCAATTCATTGTACTATATATCATCTAAATTCGCGTGCCTAATTAAATATGTTTTTATACTGTAAAGATTTATCATAAATTTTATGCGCTAACTTTCAATCTATCGCACTTCTTTTTCTTTATTAAAATTTTGGATAGACAAATGAGCAAGTTCAAAGGGGCAGAGTTCTTTCCCTTTTGGTTAGTCTCATGCTTTTATGTTGCCAACTATTAGTGGAGTTTTCAACAGAGATATGCTTTATTATCTAAAGGTCAATTCGTGATAATACTATTTTAGAATGTTATGCAAGTGATAGTAGTAACAATAAGAATAATATTTTGCAGGTTTAGTGTGACAAAGTCAAAAGTTCCTCGTAAAGACTAATTTGTTTAGTCTTATTTTTATGTGGCATAGTTACATATATTCAACAAATTGAAGTATTTTATTGTCTTGTACACCTTGGATATATAGAATAGTATTTGACTTCTTCAGTATTTGACTAATATGACTTCTTCAGTGCCAACCTCTAAATGTACCTTAATATGATTCGATAAAATTTACTCTAATGGGGAATCAAAAAAAAAATTGTTTTCGTTTTTATTTTACGCTAATAATTGTTTTTACAGTTCTAAACAGTATCATGTGGTTAGGAAAATGGAGACAACCTAACAAATGGGTACGGCAGAACAGTAGTACTAATATCAATCTTGGAAATCCAGGCTTGGATATCAATACAAGGTGACATTAGGTGTATTTTTATTTGTCTAAACTGTGGAAAAAAATCACCCAATAGTCCCGGAAATATATTGTATAATCAATCGAAGTACGCACAAACTGTCCGAATACCACCATTTTTTAAGAAAGGAGTAGTAATTTATTACTTTTCATGGCGCAACCATGTATCAACGCTTAAGCCTAATGTTAATAAGCCATAACTCATTGCATATATACATAGTTTGCTTGACTGTGAGTCTGACTCCAAAGAAGCTTTAAGGTCAGGAACTTAAACCCATAATTCTACAATCTTGGGCCTAGACCCTAGTTTTTGGGCACGCTAGGCTGTGTTCGGATGTTGATTTCAGATCTATTTGTAAACAATCCACGTTATAATATGTTGGCATTCGTCATTTACTTTGTTTTCTCGGTTGGCTCTTTTAGACGCACGCATCATTTGCTTTGTTTTCCGTGGTTAGCCATATATTAACTTAAATTGATGCTTAATGTCACACCTCCTTTTTACCCCCAAAATGATGAAATGAGTATTATGGATTGTGGATGGTGGGTTAAAGAGTTTCTTCAATTAAAGTGAAAAACTTGAATAGGGATTATTTTATTTACAGAGTCGCCACTTGGAATTAATATTTTGGGTGTTCCAAGTCACCTTTTGTTTGAATCCCTATTCAATGGAAGGTTTGACTCTATTATTATTGGTCTGCGAAAATAAAGTTCGGGTAAGGAATTCTGTTGACCGGGGAGAAGGTGTAAGGCATTCCCCGAGTCCCGTGGTTCTAGCACGGTCGCTTTATTGACTACAACTTGGCCTAATTATCTAATTTATTACATGTTTAAAACCTTTTATGTGTTACCGCTTCTATACCGCTTTGACAATTATTTTATTTAAACAAGTTGCGATATCGCGCACTCGTTGTCTTGTTACATATTGCAAATCACGTCACGTGAAACGCAAGCGCGATTTACAACATGTTTATTTTATTATTATTTAAAGTTGTAAGATCAAGTCACGCAAGTGTGCACTTGAATTTGGAGTTATGTATCATGGTTATACCACGAGAACCGTACCCATTGCCACGACGATTATATTTATTAGACGTGCCTAAAACAACTAGCGATGTGAAATATCTAAAGAGTATCTATGCAAGGAATATGGGAGGGCTTACAACAACATTAGTTCTGATGGCATATTAATTCTTATTTAACAATTCAAATTATGTGTACTTTTACAGAAAGG
>AWOL01S0197765.1:2857-14663 GCA_000715115.1 Nicotiana otophora | reverse complement strand
TATATATACACACACACACTCGGATTGAGGAGGTAACTGCTTAGTGAGAGCTTGCGTTTACCGTTCAGAGGAGGATTGTACCTCGTATTTATATTTGTTCATACCGTTTATCTACTCTACCCTATATTTATTTACTTCTTACTGTAGCTGTCTTATTGGACCACTAGTAAGTGTCGATGTCGACCCCTCATCACTACTTCTTTGGAGTTAGGCTAGATACTTACTGGGTATGCATTGATTTACGTACTCATGCTATACTTGTTGCACTTATTGTGCAGGTATATATATATTTCTAGTGATGTTCTGGGCGCAGAGGCGTAGCATTTGCGGGGATGTTACAGTGAGCTTCTTTTCATATTACGTTCCACAACATACAAAGTCTCCATCAGAGTTATTTATATTCTCGTGTCTAACTTGTATTCCAAACACACATTGTATTTTATTATATTTCCTAGTTAATGCTCATATACTTGTGACACCGGGTTTTAGGGGGTTTCTACTTGTGGTTCGTTATTGTGGCTCATGTAATTATTATCATTTTACTCTGTAAATTCTATTTTATACTATTTAATTAATGGAGATTATGATTTCGAAAGTAATAAAATGAGTAATTTAGTTAATCAATCACCGTTGGCTTGCATGACGGCGGTGTTAGGCGCCATCACGACCTTTAGTGGGTTTTGGGTCGTGACATTATTCTTGCACCTCTTTAATTTCATATTGATAATATTAAAGTCCCATATTTTACGTTATATGTTTTTCATAAACTCCTTTTAAAAGTATGACGTTGAACATGAAAATGTTTCCATAATATATTTAAATTCTAAAAACAAGCTGTCTATAATTCTTTTTTTTTCTTTTGGTTGTGCATAAAACAATTATACATACCGAGTTACTTGAATAAAAAATCTCTATATCCTTTTCTATTCCATTTACTATTTACCTAAAACTAAAATAAAGAATGTAGTATTATTCTATTGTATTTTTTTATTTTTATTATTCGTTATACGAACATGAATATATACAATAAATTTTATTATCTTCTACTTTCATGAGCCGATCTATATATTTTTCTATTCATTTTTGTTTAATGTGTAAGAAGCTATAAATAATTATTAGAAGATACATAGAAATTTATTTTTCATATTATGCTAACTAGCATGAAGGACAAATGCACGACTATAGACAATAGGGTGGCCTCATTTCACCTTACCAATACAGGCCTAGATCGTTTGTACAGACAATGTTTTTGGGTTCTAAGATCCAAATTTGAAACAAAAACATCCCAGATCGTACGCTAAGGTCCCTAAGGAATCACTTAGTGAAAAAGAAAGTGAACGAGCATTGGCAACTAAGAGCAAATAAAAAACAACATTTGATTGTCATTAAAACTCGGTAAATACAAAAGATAATATTTGATACATTTAGATGTAGAATCTAGATGCATGGTTATGGATGGAGAAAAGAAACCTCTCTAAAAAAAGAGTAGATTATGGATGTTATTTTGCGATAGTGAGATTTTTTAATCTGTTGGAATAAATTCTACAACATGTTTTATCGATTCAGAAAAAAATATATTTTAATAGACCTCTTATGTCAGTTAATTTATGTCTTTTAGAATGAGCTTGAGAATATATATAACTTTCCTGTCATGAACCAAAATATTAACCTGTCGTGATGGCGCCTATCTCAATACTAGGCAAGTCGACAACACCAACAACCCACAATTTCTTTTAAATACTGAAAATATAATAATTATGTTTAAGAGTAATCCCACAAACATTGGAAATAAACACACTCCCAAAACCCGGTGTCACTGAGTACATGAGCATCTATACATTACAAGTCTGGAAAACCTGGTCTATAATAATCCGAGACCAAATACAATAAACAAAAGGATAGGGAATGAGAGATAAGGTCTGCGAAACATAGCAGCTATCTCTGAATTTTCAAAAAATCAATTGTGTGAAACAATCAACACCCGCAGTATTCAGGATCACCCGGATCTGCACACGAAGTGCAACGTGTAGTATGAGTACAACCAACTCAGTAAGTAACAATAATAAATATAGAACATAAAGTAGTGATGAGCTTCATAGCTAGGTCCAAATACAGTAATTTCCAACATGAAATAGTAAGCATGCTTTCAAGTTCAACATTTGAAACTCCATAGTAATTTCATATCAATTTTGACTGAAACATAAATAATTCCTTTCAGTGTTATTCCAAAACAGTGATAATGACAGCTGAAATATAGCAATAATAGAATCAATGCATCCTCTTAGAGTAATAGTCACTCAGTCCTCCCATTCACTCCAACCTCACAATCACTCATTCCTCACAGACACTCATTCCTCACAATCACTCAGCACTCGGCACTCGTACTCGCACTCAGTAGGTACCTGTGCTCACTTGGGGTGTGTACGGACTCCGGAGGGGATCCTTTAGCTCAAGCGCTATATCAAGTCAATCATGGCATAAATCAACAAAACATGCTGCGGCGTGCAGCCCGATCCCATAAATATCCTCACAATTAGACCCCCGTCCTCACTCAGTCATCAACCTCTCCAGTCTCTCAGGCTCTCATAAATCATGATAAGCATCCCAAAAACAATGATATGATGTATCAATAAATAGCAATAGAGACTGAGATATGATATGAAATGAATGAACATGACCGAGTGTGAAATTACAATTTGAGCATATAATTCAACCATAGAAATGACCCTAGTGGGTACCAACAATAACAGCATATGTCTAAGCATGATTTTGTTTAATACGAGTCTTAGCTCAATGTTCCCTAACACGTAGAGAATGTACAGATATCAACAGATAATTCAACTACACAGTCCCATGGAATTTGACCAAGTCACGATTCCTACGGTGCACGTTCACACGCCAGTCACCTAGCATGTGCGACACCTCAAAACCAATCACATAACACATAATCCGGGGTTTCATACACTCAAGACCAAATTTACAACTGCTACTTACCTCAAATCGGGAATTATCTATTCCGCTATGCCTTTGCCTCGTGAATTGGCCTCCAAATGCCTCGAATCTAGCCACAAATAATTTGGTTCAGTCAATAAAATTTATTGGAATTAATTACATAAGAAAATACTAATTTTCCATCAAAATTCAAAATTTAGCTCAAATCGCCCATAGGGCCCACATCTCAGAACCCGACAAAAGTTACAAAACCTGAAAGCCCATTCACTCACGAGTCTAACCATACCAATGTTATTCAAATCCGATAACAAAATCCCATTCAAAACTTCAAAATTCTAGTCCAAGAACTCTTTCTCATTTTCCCCAAATTTCCATCTCAAAACACTACTTAAATGATGAAAACAATGATATATTCGTGTATATTGACCAAATCCAAGTTAAAATCTCTTACCCCGATGTTTTTCCTTTGGAATCTCTCAAATATCGCCTCTCCCCAAGCTCCAATTTGTCAAAAATGGAAAAGTTGGGACGAAACCCCCATTTTGTAACTTAAAGTTTCTGCCCAGGCCTCGCCTCGATTTTTACGACCTCGATTTCCTTGCCTCAATTTTCATGACCTCGGTTTTCATGACCTCGATATCCTGGCCTCGATTTTCATGACATCAATTTTCATGACCTCGATTTCCTAGCCTCGATTTTCATGGTCTCGATTTCTTGGCCTCGGTTTTCATGACCTCGATTTTTATTACCTCGATTTTCGTGACCTTGATTTCCTGGCCTCGGTTTTCATGACCTCGATTTTTCATGATCTAGATTTTTCATGACCTCGATTGTTCAATCAGCTGTTTAAGTCCAAATTTTGATTCGTTAACCATCTGAAACTCACTCGAAACCTCCTAGACACAAACCATATATGAATTTCAATCATAAAACACGCTACGAAGCTGTTTGCGCACGCTAAACACTGAAAAGAGGTCGTCTTGACCCGATATTGACCATGGTCAAATTTCCAAATTTCTTAACTTTACTAGTCTCTCAAACAATGATCCAAAAGAAAATACACCCAAGCCCCTCGGGGCCCGTCTAATCATACCAACAAGTCCTAAAACATCATACGAACTTAGTCGAACCTTCAAATCACGCCAAACAATGCTAGAACCACGAATCATACATCAATTCAAGCCTAATGAACTTTGAAATTTCAAGTTTCCACAAACGACGCTAGAAGTTATCAAATCAAGTCTGATTGACCTCAAATTTTGAACATATGTCATGAATGACATAACGGACCTATTAAAATTTTCAGAATCAGATTTCGACCCCGATATCAAAAAGTCATATTTCGCCATTTCAAGCCTAATTCCACTACAGACCTCCCAATAATTTTTCGGACATGCTACTATGTCCAAAATCATCATACAGAGCTATTGGAATCATCAGAATTTGAATCTGAGGTCGTTTACGCATAAGTCAATATCTGGTTAACTTTTCCAACATAAGTTTTCAATTATGAGACTAAGTGTCTTATTTCACTCCGAAATCCTTACGGACCCGAACCAACTAACCCGGTAAGTCATAAAACAACAGTAAAGAATAACTTGAGCAGTAAATAGGGGAAGAATTGGGTAATAATATTCAAAACGATCGGTCGGGTTGTTACATTCTCCCCCTCTTAAACAAACGTTCATCCTCGAACGAGTTTAGAATGATACATGGAGTCTCAAATAGGTGTGGATATTTTCTCTGTATCTCCCACTCAGTCTCCCAAGTAGCCACGGACCATCTTGTCGGCATAACTCTTCTTTCTAGAATGCGTCGTGCGAAGTCATTCCTGAATCACTTTGACCTTCTTCAAAGAATCCTGAACCAGGTCAGTATCCAATAGCATAGCCTCACCCGGCTCAAACCAACCCACCGGAGACCGGCACTGTCTCCCATACAAAGCCTCATACGGAGCCATCTGAATGCTCGATTGGTAGTTATTATTGTAAACAAACTTCGTGAGTGGCAGAAATTGATCCCAAGAACTCCCAAAATCAATGACAGAAGCGCATAGAATATCTTCCAATATTGGAATAGTACGCTCGGACTGTTCGTCCGTCTGAGGATGAAATGTTGTACTCAACTGAATCTGTGTGCCCAATTCTCGCTGCACTGCTCTCCAAAACTGTGATGTAAAATGCATGCCAAGAGTTGTTCCTAAACCTTCGAATCACTATTCCACCTTACCACACACATACCAGGGGGGTGATCCCACGTCACCCTATTCTATATCGGCCTGACAACACAACATAATTGAAAATCATTAATTTAACCTTAGCCCCAAAAACTTGGAATAAAATTTCCAACATTCAGAATTTCTTTTCAAGGCCAAAATCTCACATCTACACACAGTATGAGCCTGAACAAGCTGTATCAAGCCATAACCATAACCCCAGATATAATCACGTAACATACTACACAACTCGCATGCTCGCAACACTATTCCCGATCACAGTAATTATTCCAAACTAACCAGGTAATAGTATTAAACCCTATATCTAGCCAACCTCATTCCAAAACCTTCGTACACTGCTGATATTTAAAGAAACATACGAAATCTCATAACTACTTATTAGATCAACAAGTCATGGAGCTTTCTCGCCCCAAACCAAACCATAATCACTTTCTAAGACTACTTTCAATATTATCCTCCCAATATACCATAATAAAATCTTATAGTACCCATTCTAGGTCCAATAACCATATATTGTTAAACACAACTATCCCGCTGACATGCCACACCAATACAACTCAAGCCACAACTGCGCAACCTTGTACCCAAAATGGAAGATGTATCAAAATAGAGAATCGTATTGCAAGTTCAACAAGCACCACTACAACTGCAATGCTATAAGTCCATTATATATAGTGGAACCAAGACACACGAATTTAATAATAGTAACCAACTCTTCTAGAGCTCACATTAACATCACTCGCACGGACAACTCACGTGCTAATAATATAATCCGCCTGGCATGGTCACAGGCCTCCAGTCTAGCATATCATACAAGAGCAATTAAATAAGTACACAATATATATGATAAATGAATTAAGATTATCATGCTCCCGGACTGGTATAAATAACACGTCAAAGAGTAGGCAGGTGCAAAGTGTGCTATCACCGCTCAAATCGGCAAGTTAATGCAGAAATAGTAACTACCAAATTTATTCAGGGAATTAGCCTCTTTGTAATCTCAAGTATAGCCCAAATAGTTCTCAACAAAGGTACGAATACAAGAAACGTCATAACTTTATGCTTAATTGTCAACTCTAGGAATCTCATAGCATAAACATTTTTTCCGAGCCTGAATACATGCCCTGATGCCCGCACATGGGCTCACACCTCTCATATATATATATATATATATATACACACACACACACACACATTCTTGTAGCGCGTAATCATCACAAATAATTAACACAACTAGTGCCTCCACTAAGTTTAAATAAAATACTCACCTCAAACAGGACGCAACCCTGAAACAATATGGTTCAGAGAACTCCCAGTCTCCAAATTTATAGAACACATGAACCATCGTAACTGATCCCAACTCCAGCACTCGAATGACTAACACATTTTTCATGCACGATTATCCCACAAAGAATATTTTAATAATTCTTCCGTGCAACATAGCAATAATTTGATTATCAGTAGTCTATCAATCAGGTGAGTACCGCAATACCAATGAATATCCATAAACCAAAACACAATGCGCTTTTTGAAATGCGCACCCTTCTCAGGGATTACCAAGTAGTTTTAACATTCATCTAAATATATAAAAATGAATATTCTGTCCAGAATTCGTGACCTTCCTTTCAAGAATGAACTGCCATAGTGTACATGTAAATCTTAATCCCGCATAATACACCACATCTATCATGCCATCATATGACAAGCACAAGAATCTCATCATCAACTTTGAGTCACCAGCAATTTACATACCCGGTTAGTTAGAAACCATCCTCTTGCTTCCTTCCAGGAGGAAATCACAATACACAACACGTTCCCCACATCGATAGAAAATATTCGGTTCAAACCATGGTAGAAACCATCATGAACACTTTGAAATCCATTTGAACCTAATCAAGTTATCAGAACTTAATTCCTCTAATTCGACCAAGCCACGCAGGTCATCAAACCCAAGAATATTTCCACCAAAATATCTGTAGAGCCTCATCACATCATAATTGCCCTCAAGTTGACAATTCTCCTTGTTTGAACACTACTATCCTTACTCAAAGCTCACTACAAGACATCCTAACATAAAATGACACTGCCCTAAGGCCCATAAGCCATTGTATTCTTCTTAAGTACCACAAAGTACCACAACCGAGACACACACTCTAAAGGACCTTATGTGAATTTTAAAATTGTTTCTCTTTCTTTTTTATACTGAAATGTAGAATCCATAGTCATACACACTTACCTCAAGTCCCGATACCATCCAATGTAAATAATCGATTCTAGCAGTATACGAATCTGAAAAATTTACAATTGCCACATATACATTTTGAATCCATTAGAACCCTCTCGAGAGTCACCCACTTTGTTCAAATCCAAATTGTACTGCCCAAACGGGCCGAAAGACACATGCCCCCTTAGCACAACAACACCCAAAGAAGTAACCCTGCCTTAACACCAATGATCAAATTCATACTCCGTTTGTACTACATCCTTCACAATAACAACTCACTCATCCCATGATTTTAATATACTCATAAAGTGCAATATAACCTTTATCCAATAATTTCCTTACTCGAGTCATCCTCGATCTCCACTTTTGCAAGTCATAACTAGCCCACAAGTATGCCTCAGACCAAAACTAAAATTTAACATATATCCATGAAATTGAATTATCAATAGCGGGCTCCCCCCACTTAGCTCAAAGTCATAGAACAAAACACTCGATAACTCACAATACACATACTTTATTACTGCCATAATACTGCAGTCAGTTCAACGAAAATTCTTCTCAAGCTTGTGCAACACCCACAATAAAATACCTCAATCATCCGCTATGTTCGCATTTATTCTCACGACAATCAAGTCAACTTTCTCAACCAGATTCAAATTCAAATCCCAACACATATGCCTCGCTGGTAAAAAATAAACTCTCCACTCAACTTTATAAGGAACACACCTACGTAGATTACTCCGCAGGAGACAACCCACCTACTTAGCCTCAAATTGGCATCTTGCTATACCCTTTCGCATCCACAATTACCACGGAATCGCTTAATATTTCTCAATTTGAACTCATCAACACGACATGAAAATCTACTTCGCTCCATAATTAAACAGCATGACAGATCCCTCAACGCACTCACAACTCAAGACTGTATGTCACATCAAAACAGTAATCAAGTACCCAATAGCAGACTTTTGAGTCACAAGAAAACTTTATTCGTCTCATTCAACCCACCTAAACACATCCCGCATTAACATCATACTCATCATATAGGCATTCAACCACCCATCGAGCCACAAATTCCACTCATAGGGATACTACCGACGCATAAGTCCAAACGCACAAGTTCTCACATCCGAAACGATCGAGCTTAAGCTGCGGTCTAACCCTGGCCTTAAGTCCTCCAGACTGGCCCATCCCCAAAACACAAAATACTCGTCTCGAATCTTGTTCATTGAATCATAAGCTGGTGATGCACACCTGATACCGAGAGCTCACATGTGCACAAGAATGCGTTGAAGGAATTCAAAGTGTTATGTTTCAAGCTGAATCAATTCCGCACGATAAAATACAAGAAAGGGAAATTTTCCTAAGGGTTCAGCAACCTCTCGAATATAAATACAAATGTCTCTGTACCGATCCGCGAGACTCTACTAAACCTGCTCATGACTCGTGAGACCTATGTAACCTAGGTTGTGATACCAACTTGTCATGACCCAAAATATTAACATGTCGTGATGGCACCTATCTCAATACTAGGCAAGCCGACAACACCAACAACCCACAATTTCTTTTAAATACTGAAAACATAATAATTAAGTTTAAGAGTAATACCACAAACATTAGAAATAAACACACTCCCAAAATCCAGTGTGACTGAGTACATGAACATCTATACATTACAAGTTTGGAAAACCCGGTCTATAATAATCCGAGACCAAATACAATAAATAAAAGGATATGGAAGGAGAGACAAGGTTTGTGAAAGATAGCAACTACCTCTGAATCTCCGAAAAATCAACTGTGTGAAAGAATCAACACACGCGGTGTCCGGGATCAGGGTATAGTATGAGTACAACCAACTCAGTAAGTAACAATAATAAATAAAGAATTGAAAGTAGTGACGAGCTTCACAGCTAGGTCCAAATACATTAATTTCCAACATGAAAAGGTAAGAATGCTTTCAAGTTCAACATTTAAAACTGCATAGTAATTTCATATCAAATTTGACTGAAACATAAATAATGCCTTTCAAAGTTTTTCCAAAATAGTGATAATGACAGCTGAAATACAACAATAATGGAATCAATGCATCCTCTTAGAGTAACAGTCACTCAGTCCTCCCATTAACTCCAACCTTATAATCACTCTTTCCTCACAGTCACTCATTCCTCACAGACACTCATTCCTTACAATCACTCAGCACTCGGCACTCGCACTCACACTGGCACTCAGTAGGTACATGCGCTCACTGGGGGGTGTGTACAGATTCCGGAGGGGACCCTTCAGCCCAATTGCTATATCAAGCCAATCATGGCATACATTAAAACAACATGTTGTGGCGTGCTGCCCGATCCCATAAATATCCTCACAATTAGTCCCTCGGCCTCACTCAGTCAACAACCTCTCCAGTCTCTCGGGCTCTCAGAAATCATGATAAACAGCCTAACAACAATGATATGATGCATCAATAAATAGCAGCAGAGACTGAGATATGATATGAAATGAATAAACATGACTGAGTGTGAAATTACAATTATTCAACCATAGAAATGACCCCAGTGGGTACCAATAATAACAACATATGTCTAAGCATGATTGTTTTTAATACGAGTCTCAGCTGAATGTTTCCTAAAACGTAGAGAATGTACGGATATCAACAGATAATTCAACTACACAGTCCCATGGAATTTTACCAAGTCATAATTCCTACAGTGCACACCCACACTCCTGTCACCTAGCATGTGCGCCACCTGTTACTTACCTCAAACCGTGAATTATCTATTCCTCTATGCCTTTTCCTCATGAATTGGCCTCCAAACGCCTCGAATCTAGCCCCAAATAATTCGGTTCAGTCAATAAAATTTATTGGAATTATTTCCATAAGAAAATACTAATTTTCCAACAAAATCTGAGATTTAGCTCAAAGATCGCCCATGGGGCCCATGTCTCGGAACCCAATAATAGTTACAAAACCCAAAAGCCCATTCACTCACGAGTCTAACCATACCAATTTTACTCAAATTCGATAACAAAATCTTATTCAAAACCTCAAAATTCTAGTCCAAGAACTCTTTCTTATTTTTCCCAAATTTTCATTTCAAAACACTAATTAAATGATTAAAACAATGATATATTCGTGTATATTGACCAAATCCGAGTTAAAATCACTTACCCCGATGTTTTCCCTTGAGAATCTCTCAAACATCACCTCCCCACAAGCTCCAATATGTCAAAAATAGAAAAAATGGGACGAAACCCCCGTTTTGTGACTTAAAGTTTCTGCCTAGGCCTCGCCTTGATTTTCATGACCTCGATTTCCTGGCCTCAATTTTCATGACCTCGATTGTTCATGAGCTCGATTTCCTGGCCTCGGTTTTCATGACCTCGATTTTATGACATCGATTTTCATGACCTCGATTTTTCATGAAAAGCACTTTATCCGTTTGGATTGGCTTAAAAAAGTGGTTTTTAAGTTAAGTGCTTAAAATCACTTAATAAGTGCTGGAACTTATTTTATAAATAGGCAGTTACGTGTTTGGATAAAAGTGCTGAAACTTAAACCAAGCTAATGAAGTGTTTGGTAAACAAGTGTTGTAAGCACTTTTTCTTGTTAAAATGACTGAAATATCCTTAAAGTTGTTAACATTATAAAGAAGATGATGACTATAATATTATATTTTCCGTTCATGGATTCAAATTCAGGGGTAACACGTAAATTCATTGAATGATTTGATTTTAGGATATAGTTACACCAATTAAAATAAAAGAAAGTCTTCAACGACCAAAAAAATTAAATGTTATGGAACCAAAAAAAGAAGCCAAAAGAACAATATTACAAAATATTGGAATGTATTAAACATTATTTTAAAAACTATTGTTTGCTTCACGTTAAGAACTTCAAGAAATTGACAAATATTGGAGAATGGAGAAAACACATTTCGGGATAAAGAAATATTATAAGGGATAAGAATGTAATATCCTTGGTTGATGTTGGGCATATTTTGATATGTGTTGATGTTGCTTTACCCATGTTTTAACCGCTTTTTGATGCTATTTATCCTTAAAATGCCCAACATGGTTTAATTATTGATTTTATGACTAATTGAGTTGTGTGTGATAAATTAGGGTGTTTGGAGGGCAAAGATATGAAGAAAAGGTGCTCTAGGTAGAGGAAGAGGGGTTGGATGCGTCCCATCCAATCTAGAGAAAAACCAAATCAGATTTCGAGCACCCTTAGCAGTGAAGTCTGCCTATCGCGTCCACATCGCGTCCAACCAATTTCAGAGAAAACAGGGTAGATGCGTCGCATCCTCCCTCGCAGGCAAAGCTGAGAAATGGAGGATGAGGTGGATGCGTCGCATCCACCCTAACATTAATCCCTGAAGCCGATTTGGAAT
>AWOL01S0197657.1:0-12620 GCA_000715115.1 Nicotiana otophora | reverse complement strand
TTCAATAAAGGCTATATAAAAGAAATTTATCAAATTAGGGAGAGAACGTGGTAGGAGGTTTTTCACAACTCATAAACTCTTGAATCTCACTACATCGTAGCTACCTTTCCACAATTGAAAATATGTAGTAGCACCCCTATTTATAATACTACAAACCAAATTTGACTAGAATCTAGAAAACCTATTCTCATATGATTTCGACTGTGAATCCTAATTAGACATGAATTAAATAAACTAACAAATACCAAATCATAGACAACTTAGAAATAATAATTAATCCTGGCTTAATTTTCAACAGCCTCCCTTACACCAAAATCTTCAAACTTGAGCATATCATGAGTAACATCAAATCTTGTAGAAGTCAAATACCTTAGGTTTTCCACCAATTACCTAAAATATGTTGCATCAACAAAGTCACGAGTACCATCTTTAGTTAACTTCGTTTTTTCTTCAACATTGGTCGTACTTGATTTGGCTTTAACCATGGTAAATTCCTTCAAAATATCATCAACATATTTTTTCTTTACTTTGAAATCATCTACTTCTCCAGTTGCCTTGTATCTGGACTTGAACAACCATTCAACTCTAATTTGCCATTCTATAGGATGTAGAGTAATGCCACCAATAAATATTTCGTCATGCTCCTCAAACATGCAATCTCGAACAATTGCACGAAATTGATTTTATCTTCAATATCTATAATCATGTATTGTTCTGGTTCTAGACCCAAAGTTATTTCTGCCTCAATCTTGGGTAGATTGTTAGAAACTTTCTCTCGATTTACTATCTTGATTTTTTTATTACTATAGGTTCATCTTCAATACCATCAAATAATTTTTCTGGTGAAATACCAACCTTTTTTGGACTGGCATCCCCTGCAACTAAATCGTCCTTTTTAACAATCGCAGAAATTTTTGGCAGGTCAATTTGAATATTATTTGACTTCTCTTCGCTTTTAATGGAATCTATATCATAACAAAAATTATATGTACCTTCTCTTCTTTTTTCCTCTATTTCTAAAATTTGGCCTTCTTGATTTATTTTCGCCATATTTGATGTGTCTTTTTTTTCTTTTAGTTGATCATCCTTTTTTTGTGATGCCTTCTCCAATGTACCATCTTTCTGTTAATTCAGTGATCTCTCATATGTCACCAATTCACCTTCTAAATCATCAAGTTTGAGAGTGCTAAGATCTTTGATAGCCTCAAGAAAAACTCTCGTTGTTAAACTTTAAACTGAGAGACTATGATATTTTTTCAACAATTTTAACTTCTTCCAATACTTTTCCATTGGTCCTTATACCATTGACTATTTATTCAATTCTTGTAAAGGATTCTTTGATAGACTCGGTTGGTCTCATATGAGCCAACTCAAATTAGCTCCTAAACTCTTGCAGTTTCTCCTTTTTTATGTCAGCAACTCTATGATTTGAGTTCACCAAGATTGTCCAAGCCTCCTTTGATGACTTTGCATGCAAATATTTTTTAGATACATGCAATTCGACCTTGTTGGCGAGATAGTAGCGTGCCTTATAATCTAAATGTCTCTTCTTCTTCAATTGCGCAGCTGCATCACCCGTCAACATCGTGCCTTCTAGGGATTCCTCAAATCCTTCATCAATATTGAACCATAATCCAATATCCTTAAAAAAATTCTTCATCTGTCGATTCTTGCCATCAAACACAAAAACGGGACAATTGGGTAATAGAGTATCCATATATTTTTTTGGATCTCCTATCGGCTCTGACAGGATCTCACGTAGGCTCTGATACCAATTTGAAGGATTGAAATACCACGAAGAATAATTTAGGCACAAGTAATAAATTCAACAAAAGGTTATATAGAATAAATTTATCAAACTAGGGAGAGAACGTGGTAGGAGTCTTTTTCACAACTCATAAACTCTTGAATCTCACTACATCGTAGCTACCTCTCCACAATGAAAATATGCAGTAACACCCCTATTTATAATACTACAAACTAAATTTGACTAGAATCTAGAAAACCTATTCCCATATGATTTCGACTGTGAATCCTAATTAGTCATGAATTAAAGAAACTAACAAATACAAAATCCTAGACAACTTAGGAATAATAATTAATCTTGGTTTAATTTCCAACAGATGCAAAGATTTATACATGTTTGACGTCCGATCCGGATAAAAGAGAGAATAAATTTATCACACTAATTACTATAGGCAACATTTCAAATAACAATATTATAATTCGAAACGAAGTGACTTCCTGGTCACAATAATGTCATATTTTCTCATGTTAACTAGTAACTAGTAATAACATATTGAAAAAAACCGGCAAAATAGGCCCCGAAGGGTAGTGGATATAAACAAAGATCTTATAACTTCTATATACGAGGGATAAATAAATTCTTACCCTTTCGAGTCATCTAAAAATAATATTATAAATAACAATGGATAATAAGTGAGTTTACAACTAAAAGTTTATATAAGACAGTTAATCTTGTGCGACGAGAGTTGACATGCATTGAACGTGTAAAGTTTTTTATATTGTTAATGTATAAAAATTAAAATGCATAAACAAAAAAGAGTTTAACTTATATGTATGATTATGTAAAGAAGATGAGAGATGTTACTTATCGCAGTGCATAAAGATGACCTACAGTTTAATTTGTTTTATATCATCAATGTATATAAGTTACACTCAAACAAAAAATGATATTTTTTTCAAAAATTGTGACACCAAGGCGAATCCCATATTGATTAAATACGGAGAGATGCTAGGTGCATAAGTGAACAAGCATTAGACCTTATTGACGCGCTTTAAAGCCGTATGAGCCTAGGCCCAAAGCGGATAGTATCACTAGTGGCTGAGTCAGTGGCGAAACCAGGAATTTTTCCAAGGGTGTTCAAACTTGAAAGAAGTGAAAAACATTGCTCAATAATAGGTGTTAAATATATGTTATATACCTCTAAAACCTAATATTTTACCTATATACACAATGTAATTTTTCGACGAATGGTGGTCAATTGACCACCCTTAGGACAATGTGGCCTTACCTCTGGACTGAGCTGTTGCATATGGTATCAAAGTCACTTCGCGTGCAATCTTGAATGATGGTGCGACAAACCTCAATGGTCAACTGAGTTGACATCGTAAACGTATCCCGCATCGATAAAACATAGGAAATATGCTAAGTATAAGTAAACAAGCTTTAGATCTTAATAACGCGTTTTAAAGCCGTGCGAACCTATCCAAAGTGGGTAGGCTAGACTGTTACAAGAATAAAGATATTTTAATTGCTGTAAAGGGCAAGACATGGTGAAATTTGTGGTGAATTTTAAATTGTAAAAGTTGGAAGGGGCGGTGGTGCAAATCATGTGGAGAGCATGCACACTTTCTCTCCTCCAGACAAGTGCATTTCTACGGCCCACGGCCTTCTTACTGTCACGAGTGGATACCTACCACAATCAATAATTTACCCAAGCACTATATATATCCATCCCCATGCATATAGGAAAGCATTCAAATAAAGATCACGAATCCATTTCCCTTTGTGCCAACTCTACAAAAATCATTATTAACTTGTACTACTAGCATAAAAATGCAACCAAAGTTTTTCTATGTCACTCTCTATATCTTTCTCTTTATCTCAACTGCCGGTTCTTTGGCCTATAATACCGGCGGAAGGAAAATGAGCGCGCCGGAAACTTCGGGGTCACCTAGTGGAGGAAGTGGTGCGGCTCACGGGCCTAATTGGGATTACAATTGGGGTTGGGGTTCGAGCCCAGGAGGAGGATGGGGTTACGGTTCCGGCTCAGGCCGGTCACCTAATGGGTTCGGTCGAGCCTGGGGTTTTGGTTCTGGGTCGGGGAGTGGGTCCGGTTCTGGCTACGGTTATGGCTCAGGAAGTGGTGGGGCTCATGGTGGTGGATATGGAGCTGGAAGTGGTTCTGGTGGTGGTTCGGGTTCAGGAAGTGGTGGCTCAGGTGGCTCCGGTGGTGACCGGTCACCATAAGCTTCCGAGCACCAGGTGTAAACATCTTGTTTGAGCTAGTAATATATCGTGTACGAAGTATAGCTAAGAATGTATTATGACTTGAACTACGTGCAATATATAGGGTTTGATGTTTGGTAGAGCAGTAGAGTATATAGGGAGAATATGGCTAGGGTGGTATGTATTAATATGATGAATGTTTTCATATGCAAAAAACGTTTGAAAAAAAAGGAGTTCTTTTTCTTCCGTGAAGTTAAGTTCTTTTCTGGTGTGTGTGTGATATGAATGTTTGTATACTTTTTTCTTCAGGGGATTCACTTTTTGAGTTCAATTAATTCACGCTAACAATATAAAATCTTTCTATGAGGACACTTAAAAAATATACTACAAGTAATTGTATATAAAATAAAGAGTAGTAATTTGAAAAAATTAATATCGACATGTATCCTGCTACAATATGTTAATACTTATATAATTAATTTTAGTATTTTTTACGACGACAATATATATAAGTGTTAAAAAAATTAATAGAGACAACTTTTAAAAGCAACAACCAAAATACTTTATGAAAATATTTTTATTTTTTTCTAACTTGAAGAGAATTTGTTTTTGGTAAGTGAAAGATTTTATTTACCAAGTATAAGTATTTACAATCTAACAAAGTGAACCTAGCTTTCTATCATAGCTCCTGCTGGACATGAAGCCCAGCTAGGAGTTACCTAGCTTTGCTACGATCCCTCTACTGCTTCTTTTGTCTTCTAAAGTACATCAGGATACCAATTCAGTGTGTTCATGGTTCTATCTAACCTAGGAAATAGCTTGGCCCTAACGTGTATTTCTTGAATGATTAGTCGAATGATAGAATTAGCAGATCTCTTCTTCTTCTGGAAAATAACATTGTTCCTCTCTTGCCAAATATGATAAACTCTTGATGCTAATGACATTCTGCATACTGTTGCCCCTCCACTTTTACCTTTGGCTACCTTTTCTATCCACTTCAGCTCCTCCTGTCAATCTCCCTTTGTTCTCTGAATGCCTTGCCAGTTTAGAAGTTGCTGCCATATAGTTGCTGATACTTCACAGTCAAAGAATAAGTGTTGTAATGTTTCATTCTCTCTTTGACAGAGTGAGCATGTTTTGTCTGCAATAATCCCCCATCTTGCTAGCCTTTCTTTTGTAGCTAACCTATCTTGTATTGCGCCGTAGTATAAAAATTCACTTTGGTAGTCCTTGATTATTACACACTAGTTTCCTCCATGGTACCTTCTGAAACTCCCCTTGCATGGCTTTGTATATGTGTCTTACGGAGAATATCTCCATCAGATTTACCTCCTCTTCTGTATATCCAACAACCTCAAAGTATTTTCTTGCCTTGAATATCTTTTGGATGTCCCATGATGCACTCTTTGGCTCTGTATTCCATATATAGTGTTCCCCTTTATGTAGTATGCATGAATCTACTAGACCCACGACTTTTCCTTTTTTGTACAAATGCTCCATAAGAGCTTGCAAATAGCTACTTTCCTGCTACCTTTGGAGCACACAGTTTATCCCAGACAATCAATGCCTTTTTGGTAGGTTCAGCAGCTCCTAACCATTAGAATCTCCTGCATATTGTTTCTATGAAATGAATGATTTTCATTGGCAAAATGAATATATAAGCCCAGAATGTTTGAATTGCAACTAGAACACTCTTAATTGGTATTGCTCTTCAGGCATATGACAAAAAATATTTTGTCCAACATTGGATCCTGCTTAACATTCTATCAATAAGAGGTTCATATTGGATAGCTGATAACCTCTTGGTGCTTAATGGGACACCCAAGTATCTAAAAGGTAGTTCTCCTTTAGTGTACCCTAGCATGTCCCTAATATGATGTTGAGTCATTTTGTTCACTCCACCAAAGTAAATACAACATTTGTTAGGATTTGCAATTAGTCCTGAGGCTACAGAAGATACTTGAAACTATTGATGGAGTATCTTGGCTGATTGTATGTCCCCTCTACAGAAAAGAAGTAGATCATCAGCAAATTCCAATTGCACTAAGTTGACTTTGGCATATTTTGGGTGAAATTTAACCTTCTTGTTATCCTTCAATAGCTTCAGTAGTCTGCTAAGATACTTCATGGCCATCACAAATAAAATTGGAGATAGGGGATCCCCCCGCCTCAGTCCTTTCCTTGCCTCAAATGGTTTAGCTAGCTTATCATTAATTATTACAGAGTAGGCAACTGTACTGATACATGCCATTATCCACTTCACAAATATTTCAGAAAATCCCAACAACTTCATCACTTGTTCAATGTATACCCATTCCATAGATACCTATTTTGAGCATGCATCTTGGGGATATGTTCTTCCTCCCATGACCTTTTACCAATTCATGGTTCATAATGATGTTATCAGTGATCATTCTACGTGGTACAAAGGCTGTTTGGCAGTTATCTATTAGGTTTTTCAAAACTTCCTGTATTCTTGCTGTTAGGATTTTTGATATTATCTTGTATAGTACTGTGCAGCAAGAAATAGGCCTGAATTCCTTGATGTTAGTTGGGTTCTTGACTTTAGGGATCAAAGTAATAGTGGTGCAGTTGATGGCTTTGCACATTTCAGCATTTTCAAAGAACTCCATTACTGCTGCAGTAACCTCATCACCCAATATGTGCCATATCTTCTTGAAGAAGTAGGAGTTATAACCATCACATCCCGATGCTTTATTATCATCAATATCTAGTATAACTCTCTTTACTTCCTCTTTAGTAACTACCTTGATTAGCTGTAGTTGTTGCTGCCTAGTTAAAGTATAGCCTTTCTACATGATCTCTGGGATAACTACTGGCATTTGTGAAGCTATTGTACCAAGTAATTATTTTTTGCAGAAATTCAGTATTTCCTCTTCTACTTCAATAGCACTTTGAAGAATTTGTCCTACACTGTTAGTTAGTCTGCCAATATGATTCTTTGCTTGCCTGTTTTTCACACAAGCATGGAAGTATGACGTATTAAAATCCCTTAGTTTAAACCACTGAATTCTTGACTTCTGCTTCAACACACTCTCCTCAAACTCCAACCACTTTTTCAGTTCAAGTTTTGCAGACTTTTTTTATAGTATTGCCTCAGTGTCATTTCTTAGGAGTGACATCTGAGCTTGGATACCTTCTAATTTGTTCCTTGCTACTTGAATCTTGTGCCCAATACTATTGAATTATTGGTTGTTTAGCTGCTTTAGAGTTTCTTTTAGCATTTTGAGCTTATTTCACACATTCAACATTGTAGTTCCCCTGTGCCTATTTCTCCAGCATTGCTTAACTGTTTCGTCAAAGTCTTGGTGACTTGCCAAAACAGTTGAGAAACTTGAAAGGTCTCCTTCATTCTTGATTAGTACCATCAATAGCTACACTCAAAGGACAGTGATCTCAGAAACCAGGATTCATAATGATCCCCTCCATGGCAAGCCATTTCTGAATCCATTCTCCATTTACTAATTCAATTCTACTATGGATATGGTTGTTTGTCCAGGTGAACTTTCTCCCCACTATTTTGAGTTCATCTAATCTTGTATCCAGTATGAAGTTTTTGAAGTCTCTCACCTCTATCTCTTGTACTGAATTCCCCTGCACTCTATCCTCACTAGATAGTATAGTATTAAAATCCCTCATTATTAAGCTAGGGCCACTGACTCTATCCATAGTTATCTTCATGTCCTCCCATAGTCTCTTCCTGTCTTGTATAATGTGCATTCCATAGACTGCACCAAAGTTGAAATTAATTCTGTGCTGATTCATGATCACATGCCCTACTATATATTGTTCATGTATTCGGATAACCTCAAAATTCACATGTTTTTGATCCCATACTATCCAAATTCTACCTCATGGTGGCTCATCATAATTAGCTACCCATTTCTAGTTACTAAAAACCTTCTTCATTATTGAAACAACATTGGTTGCCTTGACTCTATTCTCTAGAATAACTATGATTACCATTTTATTCTCTCTATAAAATTTTTTTAGTTCTTTTTTCTTATACACTTTATTCAACCCCCTAACATTCCATGCTATGATATTCATCATGATATAGTAGTTATTTTAGAGCCTCCTCCTCTGTCATTTATACTCTGCTGACCTCTTGCCCCCTGAGCTTCAGATAGTTGCACAATCTTCTGCGCTGTGTCAACTAGTGCTTTGAATGCATTGCCAATGTCTACTTCATTCTCTCTTATGGATCCCATATTATTCTTTGATGCAAACTTTTCTCTAGCAAGTTGATTTGTTCTTCATTTCCCTGTTGGAATGGTAGCTCATCACCTTCTGATTCCAGTTGATTCAGGAACCTACCATGAGCATCAATTTTGTTCATATTAGGATCAAGCACCCTCACTATTCTCCATTCTTGTTTTTGTTTCTATCCAATACCTCTCTGATGTCCTCCCTCATGGTTCTACTTCTTTTGATCTCTACGCGAGTGACCTATTTGACAACATGTGTGGCAGTACTGAGGTTTCCAGTCATATTGTACCACCTGCTCGATCACCTTGCCTTTAGGGTCATATAATTTGATTGTCCCCGGTAAAGGCCTAGTGATATTCATTTCAATTAACATCCTAGCATATGAGACTCTATCAGCCACTGTAGTACATGCATCAGAATACAAAGGCCTTCCCAAACCACTCCCAATTTTGCTTAGGGCCTAATTTCTCCAATATTTAAGTGGTAGCTTAGGAAATTTGATCTATAGAGGTATGGTTTTAAGCACTTCCTCATTGAAATCAAATCCTTCTGTTCATGGTCTTATTATGATTGGCTTACTACTCATAGTATACAGACCATTCAATAGCACTTCATCCATCTCTTCACAACTATTTTTCAAAATTATGAAATACCCACCGTTATGGAAGAGTACCTTAGGTTTTTTGACCTTACTCCACTGGTTTGCTATGAAGCACTCAATTTCCCCAATAGTTGGAGTATTTCCCACCACGTACAAGATTATTGCTCGATTCCACTTCTGGTTTTCCTCTGCAATGTCCTCTTCCAATAGTTGCACTACAACTCCCCCGACCTGTAGCACCGGAAGGATGTAGGATAAATTTATACCCTTAGCTGCAAATTTGTTCTCCTGGAACAGACCTGCCCATGATCTTCTCCCATTCCCGGTCTGCTCTGCTTTTTTGTTTTGCATGTTCTTCCCGGTGTCGATCTCAGCATTTCTCTGTTCCTTTGGCAAGTTTGTATGTACTGTTCCATTGCTCTGTTACTTGTTCGTGCTCGCACCATCAATTATGATCGGCGGTACAGCTAGTCCTTTAGCTCCAGAACTCACCACATGTGTCAGAAGAGTGTCTGGGCTCACCGATGTTTCCAATTTAACTCGAGCACTACTTAGATCTGGCCAATTTAGGCCATTATCACTTTTCGGATCCAGATCTTCCTCTTGCATTTTCCCTTTAGCTTTTGCAGTTTGTTTTCCTTGTTCTCGCATGATAATATCTGTTAATTTTCTTTCTACCACTAGTGTTTTGCTGGTGTTTTTCTTCGATCTTCCTCTTCCTCCCATTTCCGGCGAGGGCGCAGGTTAGTTAGCACCTAACGTGCGCCGAGAGAAAAAAGAAAAATACTCTCATATCAATGTAAGTGGAAATAACTAGAAAAGGATGCAGAAAATAACTTACATGTTTTGGTAATTCTTAGGCAATTGACATAAAGATTCAGAATGGATATGGCCTGACTGAGTCATCTCTCCTGGTTGTTGCTCGTTATCCTACGTGTAATGTGAGTATTGTATCCTCTACCTAGAGAACCAAAAGAATTCAACTTCTGCTTCCTCAATGAAGTTTCTCATAGAGATATCTTGTATGATATTGGTATAGAGCAGTGCCTTGAGCTTCTAAGCATCTTTCTGCAGGCGTGCATTATAAATGTTTATGTGAGAATCTGGTGGAGGACGTGAAGCAAATTAAAATAATTTCCCCTGTATACTGAGAAAACAATACTTTCCTCTGAATCTAGCAATAAGAGAATCTTTAAAAAGCTTGTTAGTATATTTTTGGCGCACCAATAGTAGTGAGTTGACTTTTCACAAGTATTCAGAATAACTTGACCGTTGATGTCGAATTGAGTTTGAAAAGAATTTAACAAGAAAATTGCCCCTATATCCTGCGAAATTATTAGAATTTTGACCTAGTTATACTATAATAGAAACTTATTTACTATCTTTATTTAGGTTCTTTATTAATTACTTTGTATATCTATATTTACTAGTTATATATAAAATAATAAAAAAAAAGAAATTCAAGATATTATCCAACTCTATTTCCAATAATCTCCCCTACATTTAAGATTCTTTCCTTTTCCAAAGGATTACAAAAACATCTTCTCTCTTTCTTAACAATTACCCAAAATTGTTCTTTCCACAGTAAGAAATCTCGCTTATCCACTGTTATAAAAAATCTTGCTTCCCCAAAATCTCACTTACCCACTGTTATGCCCCCCAAAATTACAGCTTTTTTTCCTCTCCAAAGCTTTTGAAATTTAATTTCTCTCTTTCTTACTAATCACCCAAAATCTCTATTTCTTATTGATATAATGCAGACAAAATTCTGAATATTGCTCTAGAATCAAATTTGGGTAAATTTTGAATCTTCTTTTCTTTCTTTCTAAAATTTTTATTATATTTGACTTGTATATGATATATCAATACTCAAAAACAATATTCGATACAATAGTAATACAATTATAATACAATTATATTAAATTTTGTAGTGTAGAGTTGTGATTGAAACTTGAAGAAGATGGAGATCACAATTGTATCACAATATTTCAGAAATGTATCGCGATTATATTATAATTGTATAAGTATCATAACTGATGCAGGAATTGTATTACAAATGTATGATAATTGTATATTCATTGTATATTGTTATGAGCAGTTATGAGTTCGTGACGAATTTCACAGTTTGTATCACAAATATGATAATTGTATATTAATTTATTAGAGTTGTATCAGGTATTATTTTAGGTATTAATGTACTAGATACAAGTTATATACAATTATGATACAAGTATGATACATTTATGTTTTAGGCATTTATGTATCTGATACAATTCAAATAGAACTATGATACAATTATCATATAATTTCTGAATTTTTTTAATAATATAAAAGCTGTCAGCAATGGTGGGAAGAGATAATATGGGGATTCTGGGCTTAGATTAAGGAATTTTGATGTTAAAAAAAAGGAGAGAAGAGGAGAGGGAAAAAAAGGAAAGGATATAATTGAATCCCTTAATTGAAGGCACTAATAATGTGGTGAGAGCCTTTTAAGAAGAAATGTATACAATTTGTAAGAAAAACCTAGATACTTATTAAAAACTGTAAAACATAGAGAACATAGGTAAAAATCCCAATTTTCAACCACGCAATAAATCTCCAAATACATGCTAGGGGCTTTTGCATCTATACCCTGTTTTAGGGTACCCACTTTGCAAAAATTTTCAAGCCTACCCACTTTATGATCAACTTTAACTTATCGAGTTTAAAGTAAAAAAAAATTAATCTGAAGTGAAAAAATTAAACTTTAGATGCACTTAAGGCCAAATAGGTCTGAAGTGCAACCAATGGTGTCACGCCCCGAACCTGGAAGCGAGACTGGCACTCGGTGCCTCACCTAACCTAGCGTACCAAATTGCGACTAAGGGACTCTGAACATATAATGTCATAATTTGGCCATGGGGCCACCTTGTAAGACAATTTGTGAAGAAAAATATAAAACTGAATGGAAACTAGCGCTGACTAAACATCAATATAAAGCTGGGCCGACAAGGCCGTCATAACTACTATAACTGACAAACCACCAAAATATACATACCAGGCCTACAAGCCCAATATACTGTACTAACCAAGAGGATATATCTACAAGACTCTACTGATGGATATATTGTGATCGGAACAGGGCCCCGACCTACCCATAACATATATACATACATACAGAAGATGTACACGAAAACCTAGACCCGATAACTACGAAGGACGTGGGGCTTACCAATCAGGCTGAATTCTGGAAACACCTACTAAAGAGGTCTACTCGTCTGTCTATCTGAACCTGCATGCATGAAATGCTGCGTCCCCCAAAAAGGGACGTCAGTACGAAATAATGTACCGAGTATGTAAGGCAATAACATAACGTAAAACTAAAACTGAACTGATAATATAATAACTGGAAGTAACTGGGAGTCAAAGATGATCTGGAGATATACTTACTTGCTGATACTGACTCAACTCCTTCAATATAATAAGTAAAATAAATTCTCGGCCCTATAAGGCTCGGTACGTGTAACTGTTCGGCCATAGTAGGCTCGCTCATAGGTGCTTGGCCATACTACTCTCTATATCTCGGCTATCCTGGGATCACTCATAGGCGCTCGACCATAGTAGGATCGGTATATATAACTTACCATCTGATCAGAGGTTGCCCAATAGGGGCCTGCCCATCGATTATAGCTCGATGGTGGTGAAAATACTATAATACTATATAGATATATAGACCCTTTACTCACTTGACTGGAAGAAAATAATACTTAACTGAATATAAAGTCCCGATAAGGAAGAATACTATAATTTCTGAGACTAGGATAATGTTAATAAATT
>AWOL01S0197633.1:0-28126 GCA_000715115.1 Nicotiana otophora | reverse complement strand
ATAGCCCACGCCTTCCGAGTGGGCCGAGGCCCCCGGACTCGGATCGCCTAACATAATTCCGAGCCAGGAAATACGACCTAAAGAACCATAGTCACCGCCCCGCCATGACCGATCCTCACTATTTTACATTTTACGGACAAAAAACTAGAATTTCGCCCAATTCCCATATTTTCATGTGCTATAGCCCACGCCTTCCCGGACTCGGATCGCCTAAAAATATTTCAGGCCATCAAATACGACCTAAAGAACCATAGTCACTACCCCGCCATGACTGTTCCTCGTTTTTTGCGGTTTACGGCCAAAACACTAAAATTCCGCCTGATTCCCATATTTTCGGGTGCTATAGCCCATGCCTTCCGAGTGGGCCTGGGCCCCCAGACCCGGATCGCCTAAAACTTTTTCGGGCCATCCAATACGACCTAAGGAACCGTAATCACCGCCCTGCCATGATCGTTCCTCATTTTTGGCGTTTTACGGCCAACAACATGAATTCTGCCTGATTCCCGTATTTTCGTGTGCAAGCCTACGCCTTCCGAGTGGGCCGAGGCCCCCGGACTCGGATCGCCTAAAATATTTCCGAGACAGCAAATACGACCTTAAGAACCATAGTCACCGCCCCGCCATGACCGTTCCTCGTGTTTTTGCGTTTTACGGCCAAAAAACTAGAATTGTGCCCGATTCCCATATTTTGTGTGCTATATCCCACGCCTTCCGAGTGGGCCTGGGCCCTCCGAACCCGGATCGCCTAAAATTTTTCTGGGCCATCAAATACGACCTAAAGAACCATAGTCACCGCCCTGCCATGATCGTTCCTCATTTTTGGCATTTTACGGCCAAAGAACTAGAATTTCGCGTGATTCCCATATTTTCGTGTGTAATAGCCCACGCCTTCCGAGTGGGCCGGGCCCCCCGTACTTGGATCGCTTAAATGTTTGTGAGCCAGCAAATACGACCTAAAGACCCATAGTCACAGCCCGCCATGACCGTTCTTCATTTTTTTTGCGTTTTACGGCCAAAAAACTTGAATTTCGCCCGATTCCCATATTTCGTGTCCTATAGCCCACGCCTTCCGAGTGGGCCCGGGCCGTTCGGACTTGGATCGCCAAAATTTTTTCTGGCCATCAAATAATACCTAAGGAATCATATTCACTGCCCTGCCATGACGGTTCCTCGTTTCTTTACGTTTTACGGCCAAAGAACTAGAATTTCGCCCGTTTCACATATTTTTGTGTGCTATAGCCCTCGCGTTGCAAGTGGGCAGGGCCCCCAGACCCTGATCACCTAAACATATTTTGGGCCATAAAATACGACCTAAAGAACCATAGTAATCGCCGCGCCATGACCGTTCCTCGTTATTTTTGCAATTTACGGTCAAAAAACTAGAATTCCGCCTGATTCCCATATTTTCGTGTGCTAGCCCACGTCTACGGAGTTGGCCGGGCCCCCCCAAACTCGGATTGCCTAAAAGTTTTTTGGGTCGTCAAATACGATCTATAGAACCATATTCACCGCTCCGCCATGACCGTTCCTCGTAGTTTTGCATTATACGGCAAAACAATTAGAATTCCGCCCGATTCCCATATTTTCGTGTGCTATAGCCCACGCCTTCCGAGTAGGCCCAGGCCCTCCGGATACGGATCGCCCAAAAGTTTTCCGGGCCATCAAATAGGACCTAAGGAACCATAGTCACAGCCCCACCATGACCGTTCCTCGTTATTTTGTGTTTTACGGCAAAAAAACATGAATTCCGCTCGATTCTCATATTGTTGTGTGCTATAGCCCACACCTTCCGAGTGGGCCCGACCCGTCGGACCCGGATTGCCTAAAATATTTCCAGGCCATCAAATAAGACCTAAGGAACTATAGTCACCCCCGTGCCATGACTGTTTCTCGTTATTTTGCGTTTTACGGCCAAAGAACTAGAATTTCGTCCGATTCCAATATTTTCGTGTGCTATACCCACGCCTTCCGAGTGGGCCCGGGATCCCCGGACCCAGATCGCCTAAAATATTTTTGGGACATCAAATACGACCTAAAGAACCATAGTCACTGCCCCGCCATGTCCGTTCCTCGTTGTTTTGCGTTTTACGACCAAAGAACTAACATTCCGTCCGATTCCCATATTTTCGTGTGTGCCCGGGCCACCAGACCCGGATCGCCTAAAAATTTTTCGGGCCATCAAATACGACCTAAGGAACCATAATCACTGACCTTCCATGATCGTTCTTTATTTTTGGCATTTTACGGCAAACAAACATGAATACCGCCCGATTCCCGTATTTTCGTGTGCAATAGCCTATGCCTTCCGAGTGGGCCGGGCCCCCTGACTCGGATTGCCTAAAATTTTTCTGAGCTAGGAAATACGACCTAAAGAACCATAGTCACCGCCCTTCCATGACCGTTCCTTGTGTTTTTGCATTTTTACGGCCAAAAAATAGTACCTAAGGAACCATAGTCACCACTCTGCCATGACCATTCCTCGTTTTATTACATTTTACGGCCAAAGAACTAAAATTCCGCTCGATTCCTAAATTTTGCGTGTGCTATAGCCCTCGCCTTCCCAGAAAGCAGGGCCACCAGACCCTGACCGCCTAAAATTTTTCCGGGCCATCACATACGCCCTAAAGAACCATAGTCACCACCCCACCATGACCATTCCTCATTTGTTTTGCATTTTACGGCCAAAAAACTAGAATTCTATCCGATTCCCATATTTTCGTGTGCTATAGCCCACAACCTGCGAGTTGGCCCAGGCCCCCCGGACCCGGATTGCTTATAATTTTTTCGGGCCATCACATACGACCTAAGGAACCATAGTCACCGCTCTGCCATGAGCTCTCCTCGTTTCTTTGCGTTTTACGACCAAAAAAATAGAATTCCGCCCGATTCCTATAGTTTTGTGTGCTATAGCCCATGCCTTACGAGTGGGCCAGGCCCCCCGGACTCGGATTGCCTAAAATATTTTCGAGCCATCAAATACGACCTAAAGAACAATAGTCACCACCCCGCCATGACCGTTCCTCGCTATTTTGCATTTTACGGCCAAAAAACTAGAATTCCGCCCAATTCCCATATTTTCGTTTGCTATAGCCCACACCTTCTGAATGGGCCCCGGCTCCCCAGACCCCGATCGCCTAAAAGTTTTTCGGGCCATAGAATATGACCTAAGAAACCATAGTCATCGCCCTGCCATGACCATTCCTCGTGTTTTTGTGTTTTACGGCCAAAAAACTAAAATTCCGCAAGCTTTCCATATTTTCCTGTACTATAGCCCACACCTTCCGAGTGGGCCCCGGGCCCTCCGGACCCGAATCGCCTAAAATATTTCCGGGCCATCAAATAGGACCTAAGGAACCATATTCACCGCCTTGCCATATCCGTTCCTTGTTTGTTTGCGTTTTACGACCAACAAACTAGAATTCCGGCCGATTCCCATATTTTCGTATGCAATATCCCACGCCTTCCGAGTGGGCCGGGCCCCCGGACTCGGATCTCCAAAAAAACATCTGAGCCAGAAAATATGACCTAAAGAACCCTAGACACCGCCCCGCCATGACCGTTCAACCTTTTTTTGCGTTTTATGGCAAACAACAATTCCGCCTGATTCCCATATTTTCATGTGGTATAGCCCACGCCTTCCGAGTGGGCCCAGCCCCCTGAACCCAATCGCCTAAAACCTTTTTTGGCCATGAAATACGACCTAAGGAACCATATTTTCCACATCTCCATGACTGTTCCTCATTGTTTTGCATTTTACGGCCAAATAACTAGAACTCCACCCGATTCCCATATTTTCGGTGCTATAGCCCACGCCTTCCAAGTGGGCCGCCCCCCCCGACCCCGGATTGCCTAAAGGTTTTTCGAGCCATAGAATACGACCTAAGGAACATTTTTTGTGTTTTATGGCAAACAAACTACAATTCCGCCTGATTCCCATATTTTCATGTAGTATAGCCCACGCCTTCCGAGTGGGCCCGGGCCCCCTGACCCCGATCGCCTAAAACTTTTTCTGGCCATGGCACACGACCTAAGGAACCATAGTTACCGCCCATCCATGACCGTTCCTCAATCTTTTTGCATTTGACGGCCAAATAACTAGAACTCCACCCGATTCCCATATTTTCGTGTGCTATAGCCCACGCCTTCCGAGTGGGCCGGGGCCCCCTAGCCCCGGATTGCCTAAAAGTTTTTCGAGCCATATAATACGACCTAAGGAACCATACTCACCACCCTGCCATGACCGTTCCTCGTATATTTGGGTTTTATGGCCAAACAACTAGAATTCCGCCCGATTTCCATATTTTCGTGTGCAATAGCCCACACCTTCCGAGTGGGCCGGGCCCCGGACTCAGATCGCCTAAGATTTTTCCGGGCCATCAAATACGACCTAAAGAACTATAGTTACCGCCCCACCATGACCGTTCCTCATTTTGTTTC
This sequence comes from Nicotiana otophora, assembly GCA_000715115.1. Classification (NCBI taxonomy): domain Eukaryota; kingdom Viridiplantae; phylum Streptophyta; class Magnoliopsida; order Solanales; family Solanaceae; genus Nicotiana; species Nicotiana otophora. Next base: position 23,689 of record AWOL01S0197633.1, on the reverse strand, counting down.
GCTTTACGGTCAAAAACAAAACTTCCGCCCGATTCCCATATTTTCGTGTGCCATAGCCCACGCCTTCCAAGTGGGCCGGGCCTCCCGGACTCGGATCGCCAATAATAATTCCGAGCCAGGAAATATGACCTAAAAACCATAGTCACCGCCCCGCCATGACCATTCCAACGTCCAAAAAACAAGAATTCCGACAGATTCCCATATTTCGTGTGCAACAGCCTAAGCCTTCAGAGAGGGCCGGGCCTCCGGACTCGGATCGCCTAAAATAATTCTGAGCCAGCAAATACGACCTAAAGAACCATAGTCACCGCCTCGCCATGACCGTTCCTCGCTATTTTACGTTTTATGGCCAAAAAACTAGAATTCCGCCCTATTCCCATATTTTTATGTGCTATAGCCCACGCCTTCCCGGACTCGGATCGCCTAAAAGTTTTTCGGGCCATCAAATACGACCTAAAGAACCATAGTCACCACTCCGCCATGACTGTTCCTCGTTTTTTGCGGTTTACGGCCTAAAAACTAGAATTCCGCCCTATTCCCATATTTTTATGTGCTATAGCCCACGCCTTCCCGGACTCGGATCGCCTAAAAGTTTTTCGGGCCATCAAATACGACCTAAAGAACCATAGTCACCACTCCGCCATGACTGTTCCTCGTTTTTTGCGGTTTACGGCCTAAAAACTAGAATTCCGACCGATTCCCATATTTTTGGGTGCTATAGGTCACGCCTTCTGAGTGGGCCTGGGCCCCCAGACCCGGATCACCTAAAACATTTCCGGGCCATCAAATACGACCTAAGGAACCATAATGACCGCCCTGCCATGATCGTTCCTCATTTTTGGCATTTTACGGCCATAAAACTTGAATTCCGCCTGATTCCCGTATTTTCGTGTGCTATTGCCTACGCCTTCCGAGTGGGCCGGGCTCCCCGGACTCGGATCACCTAAAATTTTTCCGAGCCAGCAAATACGACCTAAAGAACCATAGTCACTGCCCCGCCATGACCGTTCCTCGTATTTTTGCGTTTTACGGCCAAAAAACTAAAATTCCGCCTGATTCCACTAATTCGTGTGCTATAGCCCACGTAAGTGGGCCTGGGCCCTCCGTACCCGGATCGCCTAAAACTTTTCCGGGCCATCCAATAAGACCTAAGGAACCATAGTCACCACCCCGCCATGTCCGTTCCTCATTGTATTAGGTTTTATGTCCAAAGAACTAAAAATCCGCTCGATTCCCAAATTTCCGTGTGCTATTACACTCGCCTTCCTAGTGGGCAGGGCCACCAGACCCTGATCGCCTAAAAATTTTCCGGGCCATCAAATACGACCTAAAGAACCATATTCACTATCCCGCCATGACCATTCCTCATTGTTTTGCATTTTACTGCCAAAAAACTAGTATTCCGTCTAATTCCCATATTTTGCGTGTGCTATAGCCCACAACTTGCGAGTTAGCCCGGGCCCCGGGGACCCGGATTGCTTATAATTTTTTAGGGCCATCAAATACGACCTAAGGAACCATAGTCACTGCTCCGCCATGAGGTCTCCTCGTTTTTTGCGTTGTACGGCCAAAAAACTAGAATTCCGCCCGATTCTCATAGTTTCGTGTGCTATAGCCCATGCCTTCCGAGTGGGCAGGGCCCCCCGGACTCGGATCGCCTAAAATATTTCTGGGCCATGAAATACGACCTAAAGAACCATAGTCACTGCCCCGCCATAACCATTCCTCGCTATTTTGCATTTTACGGCCAAAAAACTAGAATTCTGCCCAATTCCAATATTTTCGTTTGCTATAGCCCACGCCTTCCGAGTGGGCCCGGGCCCCCTGACCCTGATTGGCTAAAAGTTTTTCGGGCCATAGAATACGACCTAAGGAACCATATTCATCGCCCTGCCATGAACATTCCTCGTGTTTTTGCGTTTTACGGCCAAAAAACTAAAATTCCACAAGATTTCCATATTTTCGTGTGCTATAGCCCACACCTTCCGAGTGGGCCCCGGGCCCTCCGGACCCGGATCGCTTAAAATATTTCCGGGCCATCAAATAAGACCTAAGGAACCATATTCACCGCCCTGCCATGTCCGTTCCTCATTTGTTTGCGTTTTACGACCAAAAAACAAATATTCCGCCCGATTCCAATATTTTTGTGTGCAATAGCCCACGCCTTCCGAGTGGGCCGGCCCCCCCGGACTCGGATCGCCAAAACAAATCCGAGCCAGCAAATACGTCCTAAAGAACCATTGTCACCGCCATGCCATGACCGTTCATCTTTTTTTGCGTTTTATGGCAAAAACACTACAATTCCGCCCGATCCCCATATTTTCATATGGTATAGCCCACGCCTTCCGAGTGGGCCCGGGCCCCCTGACCCCGATCGCCTAAAATATTTTCGAGCCATCAAATAAGACCTAAGGAACAATAGTCACCGCCCCGCCATGACCGTTCCTCGTTATTTTGCATTTACGGCCAAAAAACTAGAATTTTGCCCCATTCCCATATTATCGTGTGTTATAGCCCACGCCTTCCGAGTGGGCTCGGGACCCCCGGACCCAGATCGCCTAAAAATTTTTCGGGCCATCAAATACGACCTAAAGAACCATTGTCACTTCCCCGCCATGACCGTTCCTCATTTTATTGCGGTTTACGGCCAAAACACTAGAATTCTGCCAGATTCCCATATTTTCGTGTGCTATAGCCCACACCTTCCGAGTGGGCCCTGGCCTTTCGGATCCGGATCGCCTAAAATATTTCTGGGCCATAAAATAAGACCTAAGGAACCATAGTAACCACCCTGCCATGACCGTTCCTCGTTGTTTTGCATTTTACGGCCAAAAAACTAAACTTCAGCCCGATTCCTATATTGTTATGTGCAATTCACCACGCCTTCCGAGAGGGCCGAGCCCCCGGACTCGGATCGCCTAAAATAATTCCGAGCTAGTAAATACGACCGAAAGAACCATAGTCACCACCTTGCCATGACCGTTCCTCGCTATTTTACGTTTTACGGCCAAAACATAAGCATTCCGCCCAATTTCCATATTTTCATGTGCTATAGCCCACGCCTTCCGAGTGCACCGGGGACCACGGACTCGGATCGCCCTGCCATGACCGTTTCCCGTTTATTTGTGTTTTACGGCCAAAAAATTAAAACTCCACCCATTTCTCATATTTTTATGTGCAATAGCCAACGCCTTCCGAGTAGGCCGGGCCCCTCGGACTCGGATCGCCAAAAAACATTCCGAGCCAGCAAATACGACCTAAACAACCATAGTCAGCACCACGCCATGACCGTTCCTCATTTTTTGCATTTTATGGAAAAGAAACTACAATTCCGCACGATTCCCATATTTTCATGTGGTATAGCCCACGCCTTCCGAGTGGGCCCGGGCCCCCTGACTCCGATCACCTAAAACTTTTCCTGGCCATGCAATACCACCGAAGGAACCATAGTTATCACCCCACCATGATCATTCCTCATTTTTTTGCATTTTACGACCAAACAACTAGAACTTCACCCGATTCCCATATTTTCGTGTGCTATAGCCCACGCCTTCCGAGTGGGCCGGGGCCCCCGGCCCCGGATTGCCTAAAAGTTTTTCGAGCCATAGAATATGACCTAAGGAACCATAGTCACCACCCTGCCATTACCATACCTCGTTCTTTTTCGTTTTATGGCCAAAAAACTAGAATTCCGCTCGATTCCCATATTTTCGTGTGGAATAGCCCACGCCTTCCGAGTGGGCCCGACCCCCGGACTCGTATCGCCTAAAATTTTTTCGGGCCATCAAATACGATCGAAATAACCATAGTCACCGCCCCTCCATGACCATTCCTCATTTATTTTGTTTTACGTTCAGAAAACAATAAATTCGCCTGATTCCCATATTTTCGTGTCGCCTTCCGAGTGGGCCGGGCTCCCTGGACTCGGATCGCTAAAAATAATCCGAGCCAGAAAATACGACCTAAAGAACCATAGTCACCGCCCAGCCATGACCGTTCATCTTTGTTTTGCATTTTACGGCCAAAAACCTAGAATTCCGCCCGATTTCCATATTTTCTTGTGCAATAGCCCATGCCTTCCGAGTGCGCCCGGGACCCCCAGACCCAGATCGCCTAAAATTTTTCCGGGCAATCAAATACGACCTAAAGAACCATAGTCACCCCTGCCATGATTGTTCCTCATTTTTTTGCGTTTTACGGCAAAAAAAAACAAAAATTCCGCAAGATTTCCATATTTTCGTATGCTATAGCCCACACCTTCCGAGTGGGCCCCGGGCCCTCCGGACCCGGATCGCCTAAAATATTTTCGGGCCATCAAATAGGACCTAAGGAACCATATTCACCGCCCTGCCATGTCCGTTCCTCAATGTTTTGCGTTTTACGGTCGATAAATAAAAAATCCGCCTGATTCCCATATTTTTGTGTGCTATTGCCCACGCCTTCCGAGTGGGCCGGGCCCCCCAGATTCGGATCGCCAAAAATAATTTTGAGCCAGCAAATATGACCTAAAGAACCATAGTCTCCGCCCCGCCATGACCATTCCTTATTCTTTTGCGTTTTACAGACAAAAAACTAGAATTCCGCCCGATTCCCATATTTTCGTGTGCTATAGCCCACGCCTTCCGAGTGGGCACGGGACCCCCGGACCCAGATCGCCTAAAAAATTTTCGGGCCATTAAATACGACCTAAAGAACCATAGTCACCGCCTCCATGACTGTTCCTCATTTTATTGCTGTTTACGGCCGAAAAACTAGAATTCTCCCCGATTCCCATATTTTCGTGTGCTATATCCCACACCTCCCAAGTGGACCCGGGCCCTCCGGACCTGGATCGCCTAACATTTTTCCGGGCCATCAAATACGACCTAAAGAACCATAGTCACCGTCCCGCCATGACTGTTCCTCGTCTTTTTGCGGTTTACGGCCAAAAAACTAGAATTCCGCCCGATTCTCATATTTTCGTGTGCAATAGCCCACGCCTTCTGAGTGGCCCGGGCCCCCGGACTCGGATCGCCAAAAAATAATTCCGAGCCAGCAAATATGACCTAAAGTACCATAGTCACCGCCTCGCCATGACCCTTAATCTTTGTTTTGCGTTTTACGGCCAAAAGACTAGAATTCTGCCTGATTCCCATATTTTCGTTTGCTATAGCCCACGTCTTCCGAGTGAGCCCGGGCCCCCCGGACCCCGATCGCCTAAATATTTTTTGGGCCATAGAATATGACCTAAGGAATCATAGTCATCGCCCTGCCATGACCACTCCTCGTGTTTTTGCGATTTACGGCCATAAAACTAAAATTCCGCAAGATTTCCATATTTTCGTGTGCTATAGCCCACACCTTCCGAGTGGGCCTCGGACCTTCTGGACCGGATTGCCTAAAATATTTACGGGCCATCAATTAGGACCTAAGGAACCATATTCACTGCCTTGCCATATCAGTTCTTCGTTTGTTTGCGTTTTACGGCTTCAAAAAACAAAAATTCTGCCTGATTCCCATCTTTTCGTGTGCAATAGCCCACGCCTTCCGAGTGGGCCGGGCCCCCCGGACTCGGATCGCCAAAAAAGAGTCCGAGCCAGCAAATACAACCTAAAGAACCATAGTCACCGCCCCGCCATGACAGTTCGTCTTTTGTTGCATTTTACTGCCAAAAAACTACAATTCCGCCCGATTCCCATATTTTCATGTGGTATAGCTCACGCCTTCCGAGTGGGCCCTCGCCCCCTGACTCCGATCACCTAAAACTTTACCTGGCCATGAAATACGACCTAAGGAACCATAGTTACCGTCCCTCCATGATGGTTCCTTGTATATTTTGCATTTTACGGCCAAACAACTAGAACTCCACCCGATTCTAATATTTTCGTGTGCTATAGCCCACGCCTTCAGAGTGGGCAGGGGGCCCCCAGCCCCAGATCGCCAAATACGACCTAAGGAACCAAAGTCACCACCTTGCCATGACCGTTCCTTGTTTTTTTTTGCGTTTTATGGCCAAACAACTAGAACTCCGCCCGATTCCCATATTTACGTGTGCAATAGCCCACACCTTCCAAGTAGGCCGGGCCCCCCGGACTCGGATCACCTAAACTTTTTACAGGCCATCATATATGACCTAAAGAACCATAGTCACCGCCCTGCCATGACCGTTCCTCGTTTGTTTACGTTTTAAGGTCAAAAGACAAAAATTCCGCCTGATTCCCATATTTTCGTGTGCAATAGCCCACGCCTTCCAAGTGGGCCGGGCCCCCCAGACTCAGATCGCCAAAAATAATTCCGAGCCAGCAAATACGACCTAAATAACCATAGTCACCGCCCCACCATGACCGTTCATCTTTTCTTTTGCGTTTTACGGCCAAAAAACTAGAATTCCGCTCGATTCCCATATTTTCGTGTGCTATAGCCCACGCCTTCCAAGTGGGCCCAGGACCCCCGGACCCAGATCGCTTAAAAAATTTTCGGGCCATCAAATATGACCTATAGAACCATAGTCACCCCCGTCATGACTGTTCCTCGTGTTTTTGCGTTTTACGGCCTAAAAACTGAAATTCCGCAAGATCTTCTTATTTTCGTGTGCTATAGCCCACACCTTCCGAGTGGGCCTCGGACCCTCCGGACCCTGATCGCCTAAAATATTTTCGGGCCATCAAATAGGACCTAAGGAACCATATTCACCGCCCTGCCATGTCCGTTCCTCGTTGTTTTGCGTTTGACGGTCAAAAAACAAAAGTTCTACCCGATTCCCATATTTTCGTGTGCAATAGCCCATGCTTTCCGAGTGGGCCGGGCCCCCGGACTCGGGTCGCCAAAAATAGTTCCGAGCCAGCAAATATGACCTAAATAACCATAGTCTCTCCCCCGTCATGACCGTTCCTCATTGTTTTGCGTTTTACGGCCAAGACACTAGAATTCCGCCCGATTCCCAAATTTTTGTGTGCTAGCCAACACCTTCTGAGTGGGCCCGGGACCCCCGAACCCAGATCGACTAAAATTGTTCCGGGCCATCCAATACAACCTAAAGAACCATAGTCACCCCCGCCATGACTGTTCCTCGTTTTATTGCGATTTACGGCCAAAAAACTAGAATTCCGCCCGATTCCCATATTTTCGTGTGCTATATCCCACACCTTCCAAGTGGACCCGGGCCCTCCGGATCCGGATCGCCTAAAGTTTTTCCGGGCCATCAAATACGTCCTAAAGAACCATAGTCATCATCCCTCCATGACTGTTCCTCATCGTTTTGCGGTTTACGGCCAAAACACTAGAGTTCCGCCCAATTCCCATATTTTCGTGCGTAATAGCCCACACCTTCCGAGTGGGCCCCCAGACCAGGATTGCCTAAAACATTTTCGGGTCATCAAATATGACCTAAGCAACCATAGTCACCGCCCTTCCATGATCGTTCCTCAATTTGTGCATTTTACAGCCAAAAAACTAGAATTCCGCCCGATTCCCATATTTTCATGTGCAATAGCCCACGCCACCCGAGTTGGCCGGGCCCCCCGGACTCGAATCGCCTAAAATTTTTCCGAGCCAGCAAATACGACCTAAAGAACCATAGTCACTGCCCCACCATGACCGTTCCTCATTTGTTTTGCGTTTTACAGCCAAAACACTAGAATTCCGCCCGATTCCCATATTTCGTGTGTTATAGCCCACGCCTTCCGAGTGGGCCCGGGCCCTCCGGACCTGGATCGCCTAAAACTTTCCGGGCCATCAAATAGGACCTAAGGAACCATAGTTACCGCCCTTCCATTACCGTTCCTTGTAGTTTTTACGTTTTACGCCCAAAGAACTAGAATTCCACCCGATTCCCATATTTCGTGTGCTATGGCCCTCGCCTTCCTAGTGAGCAGGGCCCCCAGACCCTGATCGCCTAAAAATTTTCCGGGCCATCAAATAGGACCTAAGGAACCATAGTTACCGCCCTTCCATTACCGTTCCTTGTAGTTTTTACGTTTTACGCCCAAAGAACTAGAATTCCACCCGATTCCCATATTTCGTGTGTTATAGCCCACGCCTTCCGAGTGGGCCCGGGCCCTCCGGACCTGGGTCGCCTAAAAGTTTCCGGGCCATCAAATAGGACCTAAGGAACCATAGTTACCGCCCTTCCATTACCGTTCCTTGTAGTTTTTACGTTTTACGCCCAAAGAACTAGAATTCCACCCGATTCCCATATTTCGTGTGTTATAGCCCACGCCTTCCGAGTGGGCCCGGGCCCTCCGGACCTGGGTCGCCTAAAAGTTTCCGGGCCATCAAATAGGACCTAAGGAACCATAGTTACCGCCCTTCCATTACCGTTCCTTGTAGTTTTTACGTTTTACGCCCAAAGAACTAGAATTCCACCCGATTCCCATATTTCGTGTGTTATAGCCCACGCCTTCCGAGTGGGCCCGGGCCCTCCGGACCTGGGTCGCCTAAAAGTTTCCGGGCCATCAAATAGGACCTAAGGAACCATAGTTACCGCCCTTCCATTACCGTTCCTTGTAGTTTTTACGTTTTACGCCCAAAGAACTAGAATTCCACCCGATTCCCATATTTCGTGTGCTATGGCCCTCGCCTTCCTAGTGAGCAGGGCCCCCAGACCCTGATCGCCTAAAAATTTTCCGGGCCATCAAATATGACCTAAAGAACCATAGTCACCACCCTGCGATGACCATTCCTCATGTTTTTGCATTTTACGGACAAAAAACTAGAATTCCATCTCATTCCCATATTTTTGTGTGCTATAGCCCACAGGTTGCGAGTTGGCCCGGGCCCCCCTGACCCGGATTGCTTATAATTTTTTCGGGCCATCAAATACTACCTAAGTAATCATAGTCACCGCTCCGCCATGAGCTCTCCTCGTTGTTTGCAGTTTACGGCCAAAAAACTAGAATTCCGCCCGATTCCCATATTTTCGTGTGCTATAGCCCATGCCTTCCAAGTGGTTCCGGGCCCCCCGGACTCAGATCGCCAAAAATAATTCCGAGCTAGCAAAGACGACCTAAAGAACCATAGTCACTGCCCTGCCATGACTGTTCATCTATTTTTTTCCGTTTTACCGCCAAAAAACTAGAATTCCGCCCGATTCTCATATTTGCCTGTGCATAGCCCACGCCTTCCGAGTGGGCCCAGGACCCCCGAACCCAGATCGCCTAAAATTTTTCTAGGCCATCAAATATGACCTAAAGAACCATAGTCATCCCTGCCAAGACTATTCCTCGTGTTTTTGCGTTTTACGGCCAAAAAACTAAAATTCCGCAAGATTTCCATATTTTCGTGAGCTATAGCCCACACCTTCCGAGTGGGCACGGGCCCTCCGGACCCGGATCACCTAAAATATTTCCGGGCCATCAAATAGGACCTAAGGAACCATATTCACCGCCCTGCCATGTCCGTTCCTCGTTTTATTGCGTTTTAGGTCAAAAAACAAAAATTCTACCCGATTCCCATATTTTCGCGTGCAGTAGCCCATGCTCTCCCCCTCCATGACTGTTCCTCATTCTTTTGCGTTTTACGGCCAAAACACTAGAATTCGGCCTGATTCCCAAATTTTCGTGTGCTAGCCCACGCCTTCCGAGTAGGCCCGGGACCCCCGGACCCAGATCGCCTAAAATTTTTCCGGGCCATCAAATACAACCTAAAGAACCATAGTCACCCTCGCCATGACTGTTCCTCGTTTTATTGCGATTTACGGCCAAAAAACTAGAATTCTGCCCGATTCCCATATTTTTGTGTGATATAGCCCACGCCTTCCGAGTGGGCCGGGCCCCATGTACTCGGATCGCTTAAAATGTTTTTAGGCCATCAAATACGACCTAAAGAACCATATTCACCGCCCCTCCATGACCGTTCCTCGTTTTATGTGTTTTACGGTCAAAAAACAAAAATTCCGACTGATTCCCATATTTTCGTGTGCAATAGCCCACGCCTTCCGAGTGGGCCGGGCCCCCGGACTTGGATCGCCAAAAAATAATTCCGAGCCAGCAAATATGACCTAAAGAACCATAGTCACCGCTCCGCCATGACCCTTAATCTTGTTTTTGCGTTTTACAGCCAAAAAACTAGAATTTCGCCCGATTCCCATATTTTCGTTTGCTATAGCCCACGCCTTCTGAATGGGCCCGGGCCCCTCGGACCCCGATTGCCTAAATGTTTTTTGGGCCATAGAATACGACCTAAGGAATCATAGTCATCGCCCTGCCATGACCATTCCTCGTGGTTTTGCGTTTTACGGCCAAAAAACTAAAATTCCGCAAGATTTCCATATTTTCGTTTGCTATAGCCCACACCTTCCGAGTGGGCCTCGGACCCTCTGGACCCGGATCGCCTTAAATATATCCGGGCCATCAAATAGGACCTAAGGAACCATATTCACTGCCCTGCCATATCCGTTCTTCATTTGTTTCCGTTTTACGGCCAAACAACAAACATTCCGCTCGATTCCCATATTTTCATGTGCTATCGCCCACGCCTTCAGAGAGGGCCGGGGCCCCCCGGCCCCATATTGCCTAATAGTTTTTCGAGCCATAGAATACGACCTAAGGAACCAAACTCACCATCCTGCCATGACCGTTCCTTGTTTTTTTTTGCGTTTTATGGCCAAAAAACTAGAATTCTACCCGATTCCCATATTTTCGTGTGCAATAGCCCACACCTTCCGAGTGGGCCGGGCCCCCCGGACTCGGATCACCTAAATTTTTTACAGGCCATCAAATATGACCTAAAGAACCATAGTCACTGCCCCACCATGACCGTTCCTCGTTTGTTTGCGTTTTACGGTCAAAAGATAAAAATTCCGCCTGATTCCCATATTTTCGTGTGCAATAGCCCACGCCTTCCGAGTGGGCCGGACCCCCCAAACTCAGATCGCCAAAAATAATTCCGAGCCAGCAAATACGACCTAAATAACGATAGTCACCGCCCCTCCATGACCGTTCATCTTTGTTTTTGCGTTTTACGGCAAAAACAACTAGAATTCCGCCCGATTCCCATATTTTCGTGTGCTATTGCCCACGCCTTCCAAGTGGGCCCAGGACCCCCGGACCCAGATCGCCTAAAAATCAATCGGGCCATCACATACGGCCTATAGTACCATAGTCACCCCCGCCATGACTGTTCCTCGTGTTTTTGCGTTTTACGGCCAAAAAACAAATTTTGCAAGATTTCCATATTTTCGTGTGCTATAGCCCACACCTTAGGAGTGGGCCTCGGACCCTCTGGACCCTGATCGCCTACAATATTTCTGGGCTATCAAATAGGACCTAAGGAACCATATTCACCGCCCTGCCATGTCCGTTCCTCGTTGTTTTGCGTTTTACGGTTAAAAAAATAATTCTACCCGATACCCATATTTTCGTGTGCAATAGCCCAGGCTTTCCAAGTGGGTCGGGCCCCCCGAACTCGGATCGCCAAAAATAGTTCCGAGCCTGCAAATACGACCTAAAGAACCATAGTCTCTCCCCCGCAATGACCGTTTTTCATTCTTTTGCGTTTTACGGCCAAAACACTAGAATTCCGCCCGATTCCCAAATTTTCATGTGCTAGCCCACGCCTACCGAGTGGGCCTGGGACCCCCGGACCTAAATCGCCTAAAAATTTTCCGGGCCATCAAATACAACCTAAAGAACCATAGTCACCCCCGCCATGACTGTTCCTCATTTTATTGCGATTTACGGCCAAAAACTAGAATTCCGCCCGATTCCCATATTTTCGTGTGCTATATCCCACACCTTCCAAGTGGACCCGGGACCTCTAGACCCGGATCGCCTAAAATTTTTCCGGGCCATAAAATACGTCCTAAAGAACCATAGTCATCATCCCTCCATGACTGTTCCTCATCTTTTTGCGGTTTACGGCCAAACAACTAGAGTTCCGCCAAATTCCCATATTTTTGTGTGTAATAGCCCACACCGTCCGAGTGGGCCCGGTCCCCCAGACCAGGATTGCCTAAAACTTTTTCGGGTCATCCAATACGACCTAAGCAACCATAGTCACCGCCCTTCCATGATTGTTCCTCATTTTTTGCGTTTTATAGCCAAAAAACTAGAATTCCGCCCGATTCTCATATTTGCATGTGCAATAGCCCACGCCTTCCGAGTGGGCCGGGCCCCCCCGAACTTGGATCGCCTAAAAGTTTTCCGAGCTAGCAAATACGACCTAAAGAACCATAGTCACCACCCCACCATGACCATTCCTTATTGTTTTGAGTTTTACAGCCAAAACACTAGCATTCCGCCCGATTCCCATATTTCGTGTGCTATAGCCCACGCCTTCCGAGTGGGCCCGGGCCCTCCGGACCTGGATCGCCTAAAACCTTCCGGACCATCAAATAGGATCTAAGGTACCATAGTCACCGCCCTTCCATTATCGTTCCTTGTTGTTTTTACGTTTTACGGCCAAAGAACTAGAATTCCGCCCGATTCCCATATTTCGTGTGCTATGGCCCTCGCCTTCCTAGTGAGCAGGCCCCCAGACCCTGATCGCCTAAAAATATTTCGGGCCATCAAATATGACCTAAAGAACCATAGTCACCACCCTGCCATGACCATTCCTTATTGTTTTGCATTTTACGGCCAAAAAACTAGAATTCCGTCTGAGTCCCATATTTTCGTGTGCTATAGCCCACGGCTTGCGAGTTGGCCCGGGCCCCCCTGACCCGGGTTGCTTATAATTTTTTCGGGCCATTAAATACGACCTAAGGAACCATAGTCACCGCTCCACCATGAGCTCTCCTCATTGTTTGCATTTTATGGCAAAAACACTAGAATTCCGCCCGATTCCCATATTTTCGTGTGCTATAGCCCGTACCTTTCGAGTGGTTCCGTACCCCCCGGACTCAGATCGCCAAAAATAATTCTGAGCCAGCAAATACGACCTAAAGAACCATAGTCACCATCGTGCCATGACCGTTCATCTATTTTTTTCCATTTTACGGCCAAAAAACTAGAATTCCGCCCGATTCTCATATTTTCGTGTAGCCCACGCCTTTCGAGTGGGCCTAGGACCCCCGGAACCAGATCGCCTAAAATTTTTCTGGGACATTAAATACGACCTAAAGAACCATAGTCATCCCCGCCATGACTGTTCCTCGTGTTTTTGCGTTTTACGGCCAAAAAACTAAAATTCCGCAAGATTTCCATATTTTCGTGTGCTATAGCCCACACCTTCCGAGGGGGCACCGGGCCCTCCGAACCCGGATCGCCTAAAATAATTCCGGGCCGTCAAATAGGACCTAAGGAACCATATTCACTGCCCTGCCATGTCCGTTCCTAGTTTTATTGCGTTTTACGGTCAAAAAACAAAACTTCTACCCGATTCCCATATTTTCGTGTGCAATAGCCCAGGCTTTTCAAGTGGGTCGCGCCCCCCGGACTCGGATAGCCAAAAATAGTTCCGAGCCCGCAAATACGACCTAAAGAACCATAGTCTCTCCCCCGCAATGACCGTTCTTCATTCTTTTGCGTTTTACGGCCAAAACACTAGAATTCCGCCCGATTCCCAAATTTTCGTGTGCTAGCCCACGCCTACCGAGTGGGCTCGGGACCCCCGGACCTAAATCGCCTAAAATTGTTCCGCGCTATCAAATACAACCTAAAGAACCATAGTCACCCCCGTCATGATTGTTCCTCGTTTTATTGCGATTTATGGCAAAACAACTAGAATTCCGCCCGATTTCCATATTTTCGTGTGCTATATCCCACACCTTCCAAGTGGACCCGGGCCCTCTAGACCGGATCGCCAAAAATTTTTCAGGGCCATAAAATACGTCCTAAAGAACCATAATCATCATCCCTCCATGACTGTTCCTCATCTTTTTGCGGTTTACGGCCAAAAAACTAGAGTTCCGCCCAATTCCCATATTTTCGTGTGTAATAGCCCACACCGTCCGAGTGGGCCCGGGCCCCCAGACCAGGATTGCCTAAAACTTTTTCGGGTCATCAAATACGATCTAAAGAACCATAGTCACCCTCGCCATGACTGTTCCTCATCTTTTTGCGGTTTACGGCCAAAAAACTAGAGTTCCGCCCAATTCCCATATTTTCGTGTGTAATAGCCCACACCGTCCGAGTGGGCCCGGGCCCCCAGACCAGGATTGCCTAAAACTTTTTCGGGTCATCAAATACGACCTAAGCAACCATAGTCACCGCCCTTCCATGATTGTTCCTCATTGTATGCGTTTTATAGCCACAAAACTAGAATTCCGCCCGATTCTCATATTTTCATGTGCAATAGCCCACGCCTTCCGAATGGGCCGGGCCCCCCGGACTCGGATCGCCTAAAATTTTTCCGACCCAGCAAATACGACCTAAAGAACCATAGTCACCACCCCGCCATGACCATTCCTCATTGTTTTGAGTTTTACAGCCAAAACACTAGAATTCCGCCCGATTCCCATATTTCGTGTGCTATAGCCCACGCCTTCCGAGTGGGCCCGGGCCCTCCGGACCTGGATCTCCTAAAACTTTCTGGACCATCAAATAGGATCTAAGGAACCATAGTCACCGCCCTTCCATTATCGTTCCTTATTGTTTTTACGTTTTACGGCCAAAGAACTAGAATTTCGCCCGATTCCCATATTTCGTGTGCTATGGCCCTCGCCTTCCTAGTGAGCAGGCCCCCAGACCCTGATCGCCTAACAATTTTCCGGGTCATCAAATACGACCTAAAGAACCATAGTCACCACCCTTCCATGACCATTCCTTATTGTTTTGCATTTTACAGCCAAAAAACTAGAATTCCGTCTGAGTCCCATATTTTCGTGTGCTATAGCCCACGGCTTGCGAGTTGGCCCGGGCCCCCCTGACCCGGATTGCTTATAATTTTTTCGGGCCATTAAATACGACCTAAGGAACCATAGTCACCGCTCCACCATGAGCTCTCCTCGTTGTTTGCATTTTACGGCCAAAAAACTTGAATTCCGCCCGATTCACATATTTTCGTGTGCTATAGCCCGTACCTTCCGAGTGGTTCCGGGCCCCCCGGACTCAGATCGCCAAAAATGATTCTGAGCCAGCAAATACGACCTAAAGAACCATAGTCACCGCCCTTCCATGACCGTTCATCTATTTGTTTCCATTTTAAGGCCAAAAAACTAGAATTCTTCCCGATTCTCATATTTTCGTGTAGCCCACGCCTTCCGAGTGGGCCTAAGTCCCCGGACCCAGATCGCCTAAAATTTTTCTGGGACATCAAATATGACCTAAAGAACCATAGTCATCCCCACCATGACTGTTCCTCGTGTTTTTGCATTTTACGGCAAAAAAACTAAAATTCCGTAAGATTTCCATATTTTCGTGTGCTATAGCCCACACCTTCCGAGGGGGCATCGGGCCCTCCGAACCCGGATCGCCTAACATAATTCCGGGCCATCCATTACGACCTAAAGAACCATAGTCACCGCCCTACAATGACCATTCCTCATTGTTTTGCATTTTACGGCCAAAAAACTAGAATTCCGTCTGATTCCCATATTTTCGTGTGCTATAGCCCATGTCTTGCGAGTGGGCCCGGGCACCCTGACCCGGATTGCTTATAATTTTTTCGGGCCATCAAATACGACCTAAAGAACCATAGTCACCGCTCCGCCATGAGCTCTCCTCGTTGTTTGCATTTTACGGCCAAAAAACTAAAATTCCGCCCGATTCCCATATTTTCGTGTGCTATAGCCCATGCCTTCCGAGTGGTTCCCGGCCCCCCGGACTTAGATCACCAAAAAGAATTCCGAGCCAGCAAATACGACCTAAAGAACTATTGTTACCACCCTGTCATGACCGTTCATCTATTGTTTTCCGTTTTACGGCCAAAAAACTAGAATTCCGCCCGATTCCCATATTTTCGTGTGCTATAGCCCACGCCTTCCGAGTTGGCCCAGGACCCCCGAACCCAGATCGCCTAAAAATTTTTCGGGCCATCAAATATGACCTAAAGAACCATAGTCAACCCCGCCATGACTGTTCCTCGTGTTTTTGCATTTTACGGCCAAAAAACTAAAATTCCGCAAGATTTCCATATTTTCGTGTGCTATAGCCCACACCTTCCGAGTGGGCACTGGGCCATCCGGACCCGGATCTCCTAAAATATTTCCGGGCCATCAAAAAGGACCTGAGGAACCATATTCACCACCCTGCCATGTCCGTTCCTCGTTTTATTGCGTTTTACGGTCAAAAAACAAAACTTCTACCCGATTCTCATATTTCCGTGTGCAATAGCCCATGCTTTCCGAGTGGGCCGGGCCCCCCGGACTCGGATCGCCAAAAATAGTTCCGAGCTAGCAAATACGACCTAAAGAACCATAGTCTCTCCCCCGCCATGACCGTTCCTCATTCTTTTTCGTTTTACGGCCAAAATACAAGCATTCCGCCCAATTCTCAAATTTTCATGTGCTAGCCCACGCCTTCCGAGTGGGCCCAGGACCCTCGGACCCAGATCACCTAAAATTTTTCCGGGCCATCAAATACAACCTAAAGAACCATAGTCACCCCCGCCATGACTGTTCCTCGTTTTGTTGCGATTTACGGCCAAAAAACTATAATTCTGCCTGATTCCCATATTTTCGTGTGCTATATCGCACACATTCCAAGTGGACCCGGGCCCTCCGGACCCGTATGGCCTAAAAATTTTTCGGGCCATCCAATACGTCCTAAAGAACCATAGTCACCATCCCGCCATGACTGTTCCTCGTCTTTTTGCGGTTTACGAAAAAAAAACTAGAGTTCCGCCCAATTTCTATATTTTCGTGTGCAATAGCCCACACCGTCGGAGTGGGCCCGGGCCGCCAGACCAGGATCGCCTAAAACTTTTTCGGGTCATCAAATATGACCTAAGAAACCATAGTCACCGCCCTGCCATGATCGTTCCTCATTTTTGGCATTTTACTGCCAAAAAACTAGAATTCCTCCTGATTCCCATATTTTCGTGTGCAATAGCCCACGCCTTCAGAGTGGGCTGGGGCCCCCGGACTCGGATCGCGTAAAATTTTTCCGAGCACGCAAATATGACCTAAAGAACCATAGTCACCGCCCCGCCATGACCGTTCCTCATTCTTTTGCGTTTTATAGCCAAAAAACTAGAATTCCGCCCGATTCCCATATTTCGTGTGCTATAGCCCACGCCTTCCGAGTGGGCCCGGGCCCTCCGGACCCGGATTGCCTGAAACTTTCCGGGCCATCAAATAGGACCTAAGTAACCATAGTCACCGCTCTTCCATTACCGTTCCTTGTTGTTTTTACATTTTACGGCCAATGAACTAGAATTTCGCTCGATTTCCACATTTGTGTGCTATAGCCCTCGCCTTCCTAGTGAGCAGGGCCCCCAGACCCTGATCGCCTAAAAATTTTTCGGGCCATCAAATACGACCTAAAGAACCATAGTCACCGCCCTACAATGACCATTCCTCATTTTGTTTGCATTTTACGGCCAAAAAATAGAATTCCATCTGATTCCCATATTTTCATGTGCTAAAGCCCACGGCTTGCGAGTTGGCCCGGGCACCCTGACCCGGATTGCTTATAATTTTTTCGGGTCATCAAATACGACCTAAGGAACCATAGTCACCGCTCTGCCATGAGCTCTCCTCGTTGTTTGCATTTTACGGCCAAAAAACTAGAATTCCGCCCGATTCCCATAATTTCGTTTGCTATAGCCCTGGCCTTCTGAGTGGTTTCGGGCCCCCCAGACTCAGATCACCAAAAAGAATTCCGAGCCAGCAAATACGACCTAAAGAACCATAGTTACTGCCCTACCATGACCGTTCATCTATGTTTTTCCGTTTTACGGCCAAAAAACTAGAATTCCGCCCGATTCCCATATTTTCGTGTGCTATAGCTCACGCCTTCCGAGTGGGCCCAGGACCCCCGGACCCAGATCGCCTAAAATTTTTCCGGGCCATCAAATACGACCTAAAGAACCATAGTCATCCCCGCCATGACTGTTCCTCGTATTTTTGCGTTTTACGGCCAAAAAACTAAAATTCCGCAAGATTTCCATATTTTCGTGTGTTATAGCCCGCACCTTCCGAGTGGGCACCGGGCCATCCGGACCAGGATCGCCTAAAATATTTTCGGGCCATCACATAGGACCTAAGGAACCATATTCACTGCCCTGCCATGTCCGTTCCTCATTTTTTTGCGTTTTACGGTCAAAAAACAAAAATTCTACCCGATTCCCATATTTTCGTGTGCAATAGCCCATGCTTTCCGAGTGGGCCGGGCCCCCCGGACTCGGATCGCAAAAAATAGTTTCGAGCTAGCAAATATGACCTGAAGAACCATAGTCTCTCCCCTACCATGACCGTTCCTCATTCTTTTGCGTTTTACGGCCAAAACACTAGAATTCCGCTTGAATCCCAAATTTTCTTGTGCTAGCCCACGCCTTACGAGTGGGCCCGGGACCCTCGGACCCAGATCGCCTAAAATTTTTCCGGACCATCAAATCCAACCTAAAGAACCATAGTCACCCTCACCATGACTGTTCCTCGTTTTATTGCGATTTACGGCCAAAAAATTAGAATTCCGCCCGCTTCCCACATTTCGTGTGCTATAGCCCACGCCTTCCAAGTGGGCCCGGGCCCTCCGGCCCCGGATCGCCTGAAACTTTCCGGGTCATCAAATAGGACCTAAGGAACCATAGTCACCGCTCTTCCATCACCGTTCCTTGTTGTTTTTACGTTTTACGGCCAAAGAAATAGAATCCCGCCCGATTCCCACATTTGTGTGCTATAGCCCTCGCCTTCCTAGTGAGCAGGGCCCCCAGACCCTGATCGCCTAAAACGTTTCTGGGCCATCAAATACGACCTAAAGAACCATAGTCACCGCCTTGCCATGACCATTCCTCATTTGTTTGCATTTTACGGCCAAAAAATAGAATTCCGTCTGATTCCCATATTTTCATGTGCTAAAGCCCACGGCTTGCGAGTTGGCCCGGGCACCCTGACCCGGATTGCTTATAATTTTTTCGGGCCATCAAATACGACCTAAGGAACCATAGTCACCGCTCCGCCATGAGCTCTCCTCATTGTTTGCATTTTACGGCCAAAAAACTAGAATTCCGCCCGATTCCCATATTTTCGTGTGCTATAGCCCATGCCTTCCGAGTGGTTCCAGGCCCCCCGGACTCAGATCACCAAAAAGAATTCCGAGCCAGCAAATACGATCTAAAGAACTATAGTTACCGCCCTGCCATGACCGTTCATCTATTGTTTTCCGATTTACGACCAAAAAACTAGAATTCCGCCCGATTCCCATATTTTCGTGTGCTATAGCTCACGCCTTCCGAGTGGGCCCAGGACCCCCGGACCCAGATCGCCTAAAATTTTTTCGGGCCATCAAATACGACCTAATGAACCATAGTCATCCCCGCCATGACTGTTCCTCGTATTTTTGCATTTTACGGCCAAAAAACTAAAATTCCGCAAGATTTCCATATTTTCGTGTGCTATAGCCCACACCTTCCGAGTGGGCAGCGGGCCATCCGGACCCGGATCGCCTAAAATATTTCCGGGCCATCAAATAGGACCAAAGGAACCATATTCACCACCCTGCAATGTCCGTTCCCCGTTTCTTTGCGTTTTACGGTCAAAAAACAAAAATTCTACCCGATTCCCATATTTTCGTGTGCAATAGCCCACGCTTTCCGAGTGGGCCGGCCCCCCGGACTCGGATCGCCAAAAATAATTCCGAGCCAGCAAATATGACCTAAAGAACCATAGACTCTCCCTCTCCATGACCGTTCCTCATTGTTTTGCGTTTTACGGCCAAAAAATTAGAATTCCGCACGATTCCCAAATTTTCGTGTGCTAGCCCACGCCTTCCGAGTGGGCCCGGGACCCCCGGACCTAGATCGCCTAAAATTTTTCCGGGCCATCAAATACGACCTAAAGGACCATAGTCACCCCCGCCATGAGTGTTCCTCGTTTTATTGCAATTTACCGACAATAAATTAGAATTCTGCCCGCTTCCCATATTTTCGTGTGTTATATCCCACACCTTTCAAGTGGACCCGGGCCCTCCAGAGCCGGATCACCTAAAATGTTTTCGGGCCATCAAATACGTCCTAAAGAACCATAGTCACTATCCCGCCATGACTGTTCCTCGTCTTTTTGCGGTTTACGGCCAATAAACTAGAGTTCCGCCTGATTCCCATATTTTCGTGTGCAATAGCCCACGCCTTCCGAGTGGGCCCGGGCCCCCAGACCCGAATCGCCTAAAACTTTTTCGGGTCATCAAATACGACCTTAGCAACCATAGTCACCGCCCTGCCATGTTCGTTCCTCATTTTTGGCATTTTACGGCCAAAGAACTAGAATTCCGCCCGATTCCCATATTTCGTGTGCTATAGCCCACGCCTTCCGAGTGGGCCCGGGCCCTCCAGACCCGGATCGCCTAAAACTTTCTAAGGAACCATAGTCACCGCCCTTCCATGACCGTTCCTTGTTTCTTTTATGTTTTACGGCCAAAGAACTAGAATTCCGCCCGATTCCCATATTTTTGTGTGCTATAACCCACGGCTTGCGAGTTGGCCCGGGCCCCCTGACCCGGATTGCTTATAATTTTTTCGGGACATCACATACGACCTAAGGAACCATAGTCACCACTCGGCCATGAGCTCTCCTCGTTTTTTTGCATTTTACGGCCATAAAACTACAATTCCGCCCGATTCCCGTATTTTCGTGTGCTATAACCTATGCCTTCCGGGTGGTTCCGGGCCCCACGGAACCGGATCGCCTAAAATTTCTCCGGACCATCAAATACAACCTAAGGAACCATAGTCACCACCTCTCCATGACCATTCCTTATTATTTGTTCTTTTTACGGCCAAAAAACTTGAATTCCTCCCGATTCCCATATTTTTGTGTGCTATAGCCCACGCCTTCCGAGTGGGCCCGAGCCCCCAGGACCCCAATTGCCTAAAATGTTTTTGGAGCATGAAATACGACCTAAGGAACCATAGTTATCTCCCCGCCATGACAGTTCCTCATTTTCTTTGCGTTTTACGGCCAAAAACCTAGAATTTCGCTCGATTCCCATATTTGCGTTTGCTATAGCCCACGCCTTCAAAGTGGGCCAGGCCCCCCCGGACCCAGATTGCCTAAAAGTTTTTCGGGCCATAGAATACAACCTAAGGAACCATAGTCATCGCCCTGCCATGACCATTCCTCATGTTTTTGCATTTTACAGCAAAAAAACTAAACTTCCGCAAGATTTCCATATTTTCGTATGGTATAGCCCACACCTTCTAAGTGGGCACCGGGCCCTCCGGACCCGGATCACCTAAAATATTTCTGGGCCATCAAATTGGACCTATGGAACCATATTCACCGCCCTGCCATGTCCGTTCCTCATTTTTTTGAGTTTTACATTCAAAAACCAAATATTCCGTCCAATTCCCATATTTTCGTGTGCAATAGCCCACGCCTTCCGAGTGGGCTGGGCACCCCGGAGTCGGATCGCCAAAAATAATACCGAGCCAGCAACTATGACCTAAAGAACCATAGTCACCACCCCACCATGACCGTTCATCTTTTGTTGCATTTTACGTCCAAAAAACTACAATTCTGCCCGATTCCTATATTTGCATGTGGTATAGCCCACGCTTTCCGAGTGGGCCCGGGCCCCCTGACCCCGATGGCCTAAAATGTTTCCTGGCTATGCAATACAACCTAAGGAACCATAGTTACCGCCCCTCCATGACCGTTCCTCTTGTTTTGCATTTTACGGCCAAAACACTAGAACTCCACCCGATTCCAATATTTTCGTGTGCTATAGCCCACGTCTTCCGAGTGGACCGGGAACCCCCGGCCCCAGATCGCCTAAAAGTTTTTAGAGCCATAGAATACGACCTTAGGAACCATAGTCACCACCCTGCCATGACCGTTCCTCGTTTCTTTGCGTTTTATGGCCAAAAAACTAGAATTCCGCCCGATTCCCATATTTTCGTGTGCAATAGCCCACGCCTTCCGAGTGGGCAGGGCCCCGGACTTGGATTGCCTAAAATTTTTTTGGGAAATAAAATATGACCTAAATAACCATAGTCACCGCCCGCCATTATTGTTCCTCGTTTTATTGCGGTTTACAGCCAAAAAACTAGAATTCCGCCAAATTCCCATATTTTCATGTGCTATATCCCACACCTTACAAGTGGACACGGGCCATGCGGACCCGGATCGCCTAAAAACTTTTCGGGCCATCAAATAGGACATAAGGAACCATGGTCACCGCCCCGCCATGATCGTTCCTCAGGTTTTGCGTTTTACAGCCAAAAAACTAGAATTCCGCCCGATTCTCATATTTTCGTGTGCTATAGCCCACGCCGTACGAGTGGGCCGCCCCCCGGACTCGGATCGCCTAAAACTTTTTTGGGCCAATAAATACGACCTAAGGAATAATAGTCACCGCCCCTCCATGATCATTCATCATTTTTTGCGTTTTGCAGCCCAAGAATAAGTATTCCCCACGATTCCCATATTTTTGGTTGCAATAGCCCATGCCTTACAAGTGGTCCCGGGACCACCGGACCCCGATCTCCTAAAAAGTTTCCGAGCCATCAAATACGACCTAAGGAACAATAATCGCCGCCCGCCATGATCGTTCCTCATTTGTTGCATTTCTCAGCCAAAGAACTAGAATTCCGCCTGATTCTCATATTTTCGTGTTCTATAGACCATGCCTTCCGAATGGGCCGGGCCCCCTGGCCCTGATCGCCTAAAACGGTTCCGGGCCATCAAATACGACCTAAGGAACCATAGTCACCACCCCGCCATGATCGTTCCTCATGTTTGCATTTTTCGGCCAAAGAACTAGAATTCCGCCCGATTCCCAAATTTTTGTGTGTTCCACGCCTTCCCAGTGGGCCGGCCCCCCAGACTCGGATTGCCTAAAAATTTTTCAGGCCATCAAATACGGCCTAAGGAACCATAGTCACCACCCCGCCATGACCGTTTCTCGTTTTTTGCGTTTTATGGCCAAAACACTAGAATTTCGCCATATTCCCATATTTTCGTGTGTTATAGCCCGCGCCTTCTTAGTGGGTAGGGCCCCCCTGAGCCGGATCATCTAAAAATTTTCTGCGCCATCAAATATGACCTAAGGAACCATAGTCACTGCCCCGCCATGATCGTTCCTACGTTTTTGCATGTTTCGGCCAAAAAGCTAGAATTCCGTCTGATTCCCATATTTTCGTGTGCTATAGCCCACGCTTTCCAAGTGCTATATCCCACGCCTTTCGAGTGGGTCTGGGCCCCCGGACTCGGATCGACTAAACCGGGCCATTAAATACGACCTAAGGAACCATAGTCATCGCCCTGCCATGATCGTTCTCATGTTTTGCATTTTTCGGCCAATAAATTAGAATTCTGCCCGATTCTCATATTTTCGTGTGCTATAGCCCACGCCTTCCAAGTGGTCTTGGGACCTCGATCGCCTAAAATGTTTTTGCACCATCAAATACTACCTAAGGAACCATAGTCATCACCTCGCCATGATCGTTCCTCATTTTTTGCATTTTTCGGCAAAAGAACTAGAATTCCGCCAGATTCCCATATTTTCGTGTGCTATAGCCCACGCCTTCCTAGTGGGTAGGGCCCCCCGGAGGTTGATCACCTAAAATTCTTCCGGGCCATCAAATACGACCTAAGGAACCATAATCAGCGCCCGCCATGATCGCTCCTCATGTTTTGCGTTTTTCGGCCAAAAATCTAGAATTCTGCCTGATT
>AWOL01S0197621.1:15937-29073 GCA_000715115.1 Nicotiana otophora | reverse complement strand
TATGTTTGTGCTATGCTTCTAAGCTTCATAGGCATGACAAGTTCAGTCATAGAGTCGTAAAGAAAAACTTATATTGTATAATCGCTGTAAAAATAATAGCCGAAAAATGTATAAAATTTACATTTTTCGGCTATTATTTTTACAGCGATTATACAATATAAGTTTTTCAAATAAAATGTAAAGGATACTGCATGCACTGAAGTCACTTAACCATAGTCAGCTATTAGTTAACTATAGTTAGTTAGTGTACATCATAGTTAGCCGGCTGTAATTTAACTGATTCAGTTAGTGGAGGTTAGTAGCTACATGTATATATGCACTATCATATGTAAATAGTTTCTGGCGGGGGCTAAAAGTGATAATACCCCATTTTATTTTTGTATTTTGCCCGCTGAAATAATATAGGTTAAGAGGAGTTTGAAATGACAAGAAATTCAAGGACAACGTTTGCAAAAAATTTACTATGAATAATATATTCATATAGGAGGTGTTCCTGAAATTACTAATATTTGTCATCTCCTTTTGGAGCTAATTTATGTCATCTATGACCACGAAATACCTCGGTGTTCAAACATCCCAGCGCAGCATTTTACGAAACCACGTGCTTCACATGCTTAGAAAAGAGAAAGACATCATTAGAAATTCCAGAAGTTGCGATTTAGTATAAGGCTTACGCAACTAAATTAATTATGCAAGAAACGCCCATCCCAAATGAATGAATTTTTTTTTAATTTGCTTGAACCAATCTACTCCTTATTTAGTACGATTGTCGGATCATATGCGGACTCAGAGCCGGATCCAGAATTTTAAGTTTATGATTTTCTAACTGCGATCAAGTTAATATACAATAATATCCAGACTAACGAACTGGGTTCCAAACTAGATATTCTTATAAATTTACTGAATTTTTAATACAAATACATAGTCTTGACAAAAGTTACTGGGTTCATGTGAACCCGTAACCTTTGCACTAGATCCGCCCTGTATACACAGAGTAAATCTAAGCGAGCACTACTTTTTCACAAATGACACTGCAATTTCTTGCTATCTCTGAAAAAGGACAATTGTTTCTAAAACATGTAGTCAAGTGTCTGGATCATGAATAGTATATTATCATGTATCAGCATAAGATCTGAAATACAGATGAGTATTCAAGGAGGGGGAAAATTTTTTGCAACGTCATAATTACACTTTAGGAGTAATCCAGGTCTAAAATCAAATACAGAGGACTTAACGGCATTGTAGTAAATAAATCATCAAAGGATTCAGAGCAAGGGAACTTGCACTTGCAGTCTATGGAATAATGCAACTAAAGAAACCCTTCAACATTCACATCCTGTTGATCTTGATTGATTTCCACCAGCAACATCGATAGTATCCGGAAGGTATCTACAAGGTAAAAGATGAAAAGAGCAATTAACTTCAACCAAAATCGTTGAGATCTTAAATGGTTTGACATGCAAAAATTGGCAACTTCAATGTGTCTCTCAGATGATCTTCGAACTTCTAATTTTATTATCAAACAACAACAACGACGACCCAGTGAAATCCCACTAATTGGGTCTACGGAGGGTAGTGTGTACGCAGACCTTACCCCTACCCCGAGGGAGTAGAGAGGTTGTTTCCGAAAGACTCTCGGCTCAAGAAGACGAAAAGAGACAATATCAGTATTACCAATAAAAACCATAGGAAAAATAACATCATGAAAATGAGAAAGTAGATGCAAAGCAAACACGATAGACAGTACATAGACCCGGCACTATAGTAAACAAAGGAGTAGTAAGACACAACATTGCCACTAGCTGACATCGACAAAAACCCTACCAGGCTAGCCTCACAAAGGTACGAAGTAAGAGAGACTCAACTACCTCCTAACCTACAACCCTAATACTTGACCTCCACAACTTCCTATCAAGAGCCGCCATGTCCTCGGAAATCTGAAGCCTCGTCATGTCCTGCCTTATCACCTCTCCCCAATATTTCTTAGGTCGTCCTTTACCTCTTCTCGTGCCCTCCAAAGCCAGCCGCTCACACCTTCTTACCGGAGCATCTGGGCTTCTCCTTTGTATGTGTCCGAACCATCTGAGTCTCGCTTTCCGCATCTTGTCATCAATGGGAGTCACGTCCACCTTCTCCCGAATATCTTCATTCCTAATCTTATCCATCCTAGTGTGACCGCACGTCCACCTCAACATACTCATTTCTGCTACTTTCATCTTCTGAATATGTGAGTTCTTAACAGGCCAACACTCAACTCCATACATCATGGTCGGTCTAACCACCGCTTTGTAAAACTTACCTTTGAGTATCGGTGGCACTCTCTTATTGCACAAGACTCCAGATGCTAACCTTCACTTCATCCACCCCACCCCAATATGGTGTGTGACATACTCGTCAATCCCCTCTCCCCTCTGGATAACCGACCCAAGGTACTTGAAATTGACACTACTTGGTATGACCTGCGATTCAAGCCTCACTTCCACGCCCACTTCCCTCGGTTCAGTGCTGAACCTACACTCCAGGTATTCCGTCTTCGTCATGCTCAGCTTGAAACCCTTAGACTCAAGGGCATGTCTCCGGACCTCCAACCTCTCGTTAACACTGGTTCGCGACTCATCAATCAGAACTATGTCATCGGCGAATAACATACACCGTGGCACCTCCCCTTGAATATGGTTTGTTAACGCGTCCATCACCAGGGCAAATAAGAACGGGTTGAGCGCAGAACCTTGGTGTAACCCCATAACAACTGGAAACTGCTCAGAGTCGCCTCCTACCGTCCTAACCCGAGTCTTAGCCCCATCATACATGTCCTTAATTGCCCAAATGTAGGCAGCCGGCACGCCTTTTGCCTCTAAGCATCTCTAGAGAACTTCTCTAGGAACCTTGTCGTATGCTTTCTCTAAATCAATCAACACCATGTGCAGATCCTTCTTCCTCTCCCTGTACCGTTCCACAATGGATTCCGTCAAATTACCCTCTAGATGTGAAAGAGAACAATCAAATTGGAACCGAACAAGTAATTTCCAAGGTCCCTGTTTTACCTTATCTTCATCAAGCATATCTATCAAGATCAAGACTTCTCAGTTTCTGAGATCATCTCTCACTTAGACAACATTGATTCTTTCGAAATAGCGCTTCAGACACTTCCACTTCGAAAAGAATAAAGCACTTTTTTTCCTTTTAGTCATAAGCCAGGCACTTAAGAACCAAGTGGGGTTTAAAATATTTGACAATATTGTAAGTTGAATGCATCCCGTACCCACATAATGTGGTAAACTAGACATCCTGATTGGAAAGGGAATACTCACATTTCTTCTTCAGGCTCATTTTTCAGAGCATTTTTGGCTATACACTGGAAAGCTGCATCCACATTGAATCCCTCCTTTGCGGAGGTCTCAAAGTAAGGTATCCCTTTGGAGGCACACCATGCCTTGGCTTTCTTCTCAGACACCTGCAATCCACACAACCAATTTTATAACATCGACGAACCATCCTTCTACGCCCACCCAAAGATGCCAAAATCAGTAAGTGCATCACTCAGTGAGGAAAAATTATCAGGAGAGAAATTAACTTACCACTCGGCTGTTGCCACCGTCAACATCTATCTTATTCCCCAATACAACGAATGGGAAGTTCTCAGGATCAGATGGGCTAGCCTGAACATTAAGGAAAGAGCTTCTCAGAAATCAATTCTAGAGTCGGAGCTTGCCGCTGCAGGCAAATTACGGGTTATACTACCTGGATCAAAAATTCTTCTCTCCAGTTGTTAAGGTTCTCAAATGACTTCATGACATTCACATCATACACTAGAACACAACAATCTGCTCCACGATAGAAAGCCACACCAAGGCTTTGGAACCTTTCTTGCCCAGCCGTATCCCATATCTAAGGCAAAAACAATGAAGTCCAGTAGATTAGAAGGGAAATGTACAGCAACTCTGCCAAAGTATTCAGGATTTCAGATTTCCAGCCATATCAATAAAGTGTGATATATTTCAATCTATCAAGTCATTAAATCAATTAACCTGCCAAAACCATGAATTTAGGAGAGCTAATTTCCAGTATACTTGAAGAAACTGTTTGTTCATGACGGATATAGTTCCACTACAGACTACATGAAAATTGTATTGGCTTTGACAAATATTGCTCAAGGAAAAGGGTTGTTAATGCGCATTAAGCTTGTCTATAATTAGAGTTAGCAAAACAAATACACAGCTAGATTTCAAACTCACCTATGACATTGGATGTGGTATATGATAAATAGGAGTATCAAGAATAGATTTCTTTCCTTTGAACTAATGCATCAAATATTTTCACTGCATCTTTCTTGATATATTGCTTTTAAGCCTCCTCTAATATTGGAGTAACATGTATGGGTAGAGAAAAATTGGGATTAAAGGAATTAAAATAACTCAAGAGTTGTTTTTACTGCCAAACAGCCTCCAAAATCCTGTTAGGTGATTCAATAATTTGTTCAATCTTGAAAGGCATTCCAGCTTGAGTCTGAAACACCCCAGTTCAGGATAAGGATACGTTTGAAGAACTTCTATCATTCCCTAGACAGTTTAACAAATCCTGAAATATGAAGCTAAGCTCCTCCCATCTGAAAGGCAAAACGTAGAATTGGGTGTACGAAGCTACAGAAAATGTGATACAAACACATTCAAAGATATTGAATCAAACTCCTAAGACGAAATCAGCAGACTTCTCTTAGTGCAGAAAATAACAATATCCTATGAGAAATTAATCATGTTATCGTTATTACACAAAATGGATATTTAACTGAAAAGAAAGAGGAAACTCTGCTGCAAACTACTTCTTAATGTAAGTCGCTTACTATGGAAATAATGCTAGGATAAGGAAACTTGGCATTGTTGGTCAATGCTACAACTGCTGTAAAGCTGCAGAGTTCATGGTCAATCTAGAAGGGGGCATATGTTACTCAACACATCCAAACCATGTCCCTTTTCTAGGGGATAAGTGCAGAAACATTTCGCAGGCACTACTCTACTGCAATTTAATCACATCTTGACACGTGTTTGGTGAAAGGAATGCAAGTCGTGATAAATACATTTATTAAATTGGAAAGTAGTGATAACGAGTACTAAACATGGGAGAAAGCAATTTCACGGAATACAAGATTCACTAGATAGTCCTGCGTCTTGAATCTAACCTGTAACGTGTACAGCCTATCCTCAAATTGAACTTCTTTTGTCAAGAAATCAGCTCCAATTGTGGCTTTGTATTGGTTGCTAAACTTGCGATTCACATACCTAAAAAGTAATTATGGAGAAAAGTATATAGTAAGAAGAAATCCAGAAAAGGAGAATGAAGAATATTTACTTTACAATTCAATAGAGAGGAATCCAAGAGTACTGGTTCATCAGAGATGTCTTCCCCACCCTACAAAAGGATAAAAAGGTGAGCTTGTAATAAACTTTAGATGATAAACTAGCGTACAATAAACATATGAATAAACTCATGAATTTATTGCAGATTAGTAATTTAAGACTTCATCAAGAGGTCTACTAAGAAAAGTTCAAACAGGAATAAAAATTAAAGAAACTTAGAGATGCAAAGATGTCAATATATCATACTAATAGTTTTTTTATTACTGTGATCTCATCTAAAAGCTTAAGTTGTTAGGGAATAAACTTCAACGTAGCATTAGAACAGACATAGTTCATGGGTTCAAGTCCAAGCATCACCCACAAAAAGATTTTGCACGTGCTTGGCTCATCCAAAGAAATCAAGCCCACACGCGAGGGGCGTGTTAAAACATAATTAAGTAAATAAAAATGTGTTCTCTCTAACACTTCAATAATTACAACTTCAAACAAACTATTTTCAAGCTACACACTGTTACTATAAAATCAAAAGGGGTCTCATCTTTCATCAGTCAAAGACTAAAAGGCAAACTCTGCTGCTATACAACGTTAACAACAATCTGAAGCTCCCAGATTCTTTTAAAATACATTGAAAGAAACCGAATCCAAGCGAAACAAGTCAACAACCATTGAATTGGGCTTCAATTCGGAAATTAAAAAAATTCCAAAAATTATAGGAAAAGTGATAATGAGATCGGAAAATATGTAAGATGAGAATTTAGGAAATACTAACCCGCTATCGCCAAGGATTATGACCTTGAGAAGCATTCGCCTTCGAGAAGCCATAATTTCTTTTTTGAAATATAAAAATGTGGAAATTAAAAATTCAATAAAAAAAAAACAGAGATATTGGATTGAATTTTGAGAAGATGAACGTTTTGGTAGGATCAACTTTGTAGACAGAGAGAGGGGGAAAGGGATTGGGTGGACACAAATGAATTCTCCTGCTTTCTGTGATTAGTTTAAACGGTAGACAAGAACAAGGTTAAGAAAAAACAAATGTAAATTTTATGAGTGCTAAAGTGACAACTCTAATGATTCAGAAACTCAATCGTTATATCACCATTACAGCGAGGATTGCGCTTGTAAATCGAATATTCTTCTTTATTCGTATTCTGTACTTACCCAGAACTTCCACTCAAGGCTAATTAGACCCTAAAACTTTTTTCTTTTAGTAATATGACCCAACAGATTTACATCCATGGTCTTTTGTTCCCATGCTAGCTCACTATCACATGAGAGTTCGGTTTAATGACCCATTTCAAATGTTTTTTAGTTACGTAATCTTTTTCAAAGAGGTCAGTAGAATTTAATACTTAAAAATTTTAAGTCATCTACTAGTGTTGAAAACCATATACTACTAGCTTTTTTCCAATCTTTCGTCACAGATATGGGGAAAATTTTGACTTATTTCTTAAAAAGGAATGCTCATTTGTGTAATACTGTAATACAATAAGTTGATGTCTTTTTAGCATAATTGAATAAAAATTGAGAAAAGCGGAATCTTCAAGCTAAAAACTTTACTTCGTTGGCATAATTGTGGCAACAAAATAACGACAAGGATGTTAACAAACACGTTATTTAAAATTGCCAAGAGTGGGTTGCTCTAGAGGTGAGCACCCTCCACTTCCAATTAAAATGTTGTGAATTCGAATCACCCAAGAGCAAGGTGAAGAGTTCTCTCCTCCGAGAAAGCCGAGTTTCTATCGGAAACAACCTTTCTACCCCAGGGTAGGAGTAAGGTATGCCTACACACTACACTCCCCAGACCCCACTAGTGGGATTATACTGGGTTGTTGTATTATTACCTGTACATCACAAGGGCCATGAATTAACCATTTGCAAATGGAAACAGTTTCAAGGATCATATTTAACTGTAACTACAGGCTTATAAAGCCCACCCTTTAAATAATGGTTAACACTTTCACCAAGTGAAAGTTCTCATGACTTGCTGAACTGCTTTTAGTCTAACTTTACATGTAATAACAAAAGAATCTGCAACAGCACCTAGATTAATTGATAATTACAAAGAGCAGTGGCATATAAAAGGTATGCCAAATTCAAAAAATTCTCTAACGGAACTACCACATTCAACAAATTTCTGATAAGAAGTTCATCACATTGCTCCTTTCCTTTCAAAAAATTCACTCTTTTCTGTTTCCCAACTGCTTTCTACTCTATTCTAATATCTCGTCGACCATCAATACTAGGGCGTGTATCTTGAGTTGTTCTTAGGCCTTCACTACTTGAACCAGAGGGATGTGGGCCGAATTCGCTGGTAGGTCCACTGCATTCACTCGAGTTCTGTGCCTGGCTTTCTAGTGCCATCTTTCTAAATTTCTTAAGGTCTTCCTTGTACTGAGCAGAGTCGAAATCCGAGCTCCCATAAGATTCATATATACCACTATGTCCAGGTCTAAGTCCCTCATTTAAATCATCCAACGGCAAATTTCCTTCTAAAGCTCTGACAATCTGCATAAGAAAATTTTACCATTGAATATAAAGCCAAGACAATTCTTCTTTGACAGTATTTACAAGATTCCCAAAAAAAACGGTAAGCATAAAATTTAAAGGCAAAAGCCATTCGAAAAGAAGAGGAGATGAGGAGAGAGGAAGACTAAGTATTCAAGTTGAGATCTCAAAAATCAAGTATAACGATTTACTTTGGCTTAATTTATATATTAGAAAATATAGCCAAACTGTATTTCTGGAACTAACAAGAAGAATTGGTATTTCACATGCTTCCTAAATATAGTGTAACCACCTTGTTAAAAAATGATGATAGATTCCAAGTTATTTCAGTTGTATAATCAAAGCTTCCGCTAAGCTGATGCAAGCTGAAGCAGAATGCATGCATGTGACTCTTAAAAGTTAATGATGATGCTATAGTGGATGTATAAAACTGAGCTTGCAGAAGATACCTGACTCATACGAGGCCTGCGACGTGCCAGATGGCGCACACAAACAGCAGCACAAGTAACCATGCGGGTCATCTCAGTAGAGTCATAATTCTTCTCCAACCTTGGATCGGCAAGAGTATCAAAGTTGTCATCATCCAGGGCCTGGGTAAGCAAAGGCCTCGCCTAATTTCATGAGAAAATTGTTACTTTTTCGAGGAACTTGTTATTTTGCTTTTATATTCAGTAGGGGATGGGGAGCAGGAAGTAGAAGAACATGGATGCTCTTGATCATCTTGACAGCTACAAATAATAAACGAAAAGACTGAATAGTCCTTTATAACAAGTGCAACAGTGAAAGGATATCATCATGATACTTTTGTTTACAACTAAGTGCAGATAATATAACGGCAAGCACTGCTACCAATTTGTGTTAGGAAACGAGGTGGAAGATTAGTCAAATTCTAATCCACTAACATGCCAGTTTGATGGGAAGAGAGTTACAGTGTCTGGTCAATATGCAAGACAAAGCCCCAGCTCGATGGAGTAGAAAGATGAAAGAAAGCTAAGCAGGCTATGAAAGAGGTTTAGTAAGAGAGAAACCTGAAATGCCAACACCAAAAACAGAAGGCTCATAAAAAAATGGCGGTGAAGTAGTAGCTAAAAAAGACTTGCCCTATTGCTGCAGTCTATAAATAGGACTACTTGATAAATCAGCCAAATTTCCACTTTTCAAAGTAGGCTGATGCTGTGGAGACTGGAAAGAGTTCACAGAGAATTTTGGCAACTATGTCTTACTGCCAAATGCTAGGTGGCATGAGTTAATCGTTCTATTTTGTAGACTTAGTAGAAATAAGATGTCTGTCCTGTTGCCTTTCGTATAGACTCAGGCGTAAATGAACAGCAGCTATAATTAGTAAGAGAAAAGATTGATTAATAAACACATTAAATTGACAAGTAAACCTAAGTTTCACTGAAACATGATATCCTTTATCTTGTTGTAATAAGATATAGAAACTAATAGCATGGTGAAGCTACACTTTTTCACTGAATCAGCAATAGTAGAAACCAAGCTGTATCTGCAAAATTCCTGGTAACAACATCAAAACTCTACGGTGACAAAGATTAGTCCAAAATGGAAACACACAATCAACAATAAAATAGAGTTCCGACCATTTAATATACCAAAAAGTTCTAATTCACCAAAATTTCGAAGTAAAGAGGACAATCAAGTCCAAGGAACAGAATGCATAAATTCGTAACTCAGGAATCACATGGTGTATTAACCTCCTACCCTTATTCGTGAGTTTCGAGGAAAAGAAAACAACGCTGCACACACGCATGAGATATATCTGAACGACATTTAGCTGACCCAGATTACTGCACCTCTCAAGAAACAAACTTACCCAGTCAACAATATTATCATCAAGGTAGTGTTGAGCTTTATCAATTGGCCGTCGTCCAGTTATAATCTCCAAAAGCATGACTCCAAAAGAGAAGACATCAGACTTGTCAGTCAATTTCCCAGTAAGAGCATACTCAGGAGCTAAGTACCTGCAAAAGGTAAGATGTTAATGAATGAAAAGCTATGGAGAGTTCAAAGCTAACCCGCAAATGAATTAGGATCAAATATTGATTCAATGTGCTACAGTAACTGCAAACTAATACTGCATGAGGAAAATAGAAAACGTCTTTAAGAGATACGAAAGAGTATTACCCAAAAGTTCCCATTACTCGTGTGGAGACATGAGTATCAGTGTCATAATTCAACCTCGCAAGCCCAAAATCAGCCACCTGGAGCACAGATGACAAATGCATCTAGCAATCAACTTATCATCAAGTACAAAGGGAAAAAAAAAAGGAGGCTATCACTGCTAACGCAACCCAGCTCTAAACTTCAGCAGCAGCTACATGATTAACAACATTCAGATCAAATTTGATTATCTGGGCTTAAGAAAACCAACCCATCTGACAATAATTAAAATTCAGCACAATCTAGGTTGATATAAGAAATTTGAAGGCAAAAAGAGCAAGAAGTACTTATTTTTATTTCTTCACTTTAGATCGTGAATACAAATCCACACAACATTTTATACATTTAGTAGTTCAACTTGACAGGTAAAGGCACAATAAAGAATTCCATATTCCCCAGCAAGTAACTTTGAAGATGCTTTCAGCTCTACATCAGGTTCCATCAATTTTCTGTGTCAAATGGCGTACTTCTTATTTGAATATTGTACTCAAATAAAATGTTGACATTTCAAAGAGAGAAGCATATATCAGGTTTTCGGAGCTGCCAACCGATGTATGATGTGATGTCTATTGTTAAAATATTATCTTACTACAATAATAATAAACAACGCTCCGCAGCAGTTGATCCACTGTTGTCAATCAAAGTGCCGAAGTAAACAAAGGAGAGAAAAAAGCTCAGCCTTAATTGGCAGGGTATCATTGCATTAAGGATCTTTTTTTTATAAGATAAGTAATTATTATTAAGGCAAATACCAAAATAGTACTGCAAAAAACAAATTTACAACAGTACAGAAATCACCATATAGCAATTAAGTACACTCATGCAATGAATCTAAAAAGTCTAAAACATCAGAGAAGTCTTCTACTGTCCTCTCCTTACACCGTTGAAACAGATTTTCTAAACAATTATACTTTACAACTGCTATATGTTTCCTCTCTCCATCAAAACACCTCCTATTCCTTTCCCACCATATACTCATTGCATTAAGGATTTAAGGGCAACACTTTTCATTTAACCTCAACATTATATGTTTCTTATTTATGATGGCGGTCCCTCGTAGCCAGGCATTCTCCACATGAATAAATCTCTTGCTTTTTAAAGTAGATCATAGTGGAAAGTAGAAAGGCATGTATTACCAGAAACGCTAAAAAACAACTCCACAATGATGTACACACTATACACACACAGGTGCAGAATTGTGTACTCCACCTTTGCATCAAAATTGTCATCAATAAGAATATTGGAGGCCTTGATATCGCGATGTATGATCTTGGGATGACCTGCCAAGACAGAAATTTCAAGAGATTTAAATACTTATCAGGAATTTTCCTAACTAAAACAAGAAAGATAATATTAATTAGTAGAATTCTGCAACTCATGAACATACAGTCTTCGTGAAGATACGCCAATCCTCTTGCAGAGCCTAAAGCAATTCTCATCCTAGTTTCCCAGCTTAGTGGAGAATGCTCCTTGCCTGCTGTTATGTCTCCTTTTTCTTTGTATTAAAATATAGGTAAAAGAAATATCAATATGTGAATATTAAAGAGGTCAAAAGTTAACAAATAAAGTTAACAAATTCAACCATTCACAATGAAGAAACATTCACCTCTTGAGCAACAGCCATGGCAAGATAGACACCTATAGTCTGATGCATCAAGGTTGCTAGGTACTATGAAAGTCTTTTCTTTTTTATAAGGGGGTACTATGAAAGTTTAAAACACACTTGAAAATAACAAAAAATTAGCAGTTCCCTACCTACTTTTCTAGGTGTAACTAAAAAGATCCAATGGCAATTAAGCTCAACGATAAGAGATATTGTCCAGGAACTGTGTTAAAAACATAATAAGGAAAAGAAAAAAAAAAGTGGGGAAGGAAATAAGTTGGACAACCTGGAACATATACTTCATAAAAGTCTTGTTCTCAAATAACGAAATAGATTTAACAAAACGCTGAAACTCAAAGGAGTTGGCATCACAAAGTTATACTTCTTGGTTGTAGCTTTCCAGCTTGCCTGTTAGTGAAATATGTCAATTTCTTCTTCTACTTGCATGTTAATTTGAAGGACATTAAGGAGCATTCTTCTTCTTTCTCCTTTAGAACCCGTTCCCTTACCTTTCACATCCCTCTCTTTAAACAGCACTAAGTGATTGGCACTTATTTATGCACATCAAAACTTGGTTATTTGTAATAGCTATTAATCTGCAAAATAATTTTCTCCTTCTAATTAAGCTTAAATTAAGATCATATGGTGAGGACTTCATCTGCTCCAAGAAATGACTAAGAAGAACTTTTATTAAATGCAAGTAAGACAGCCGAAAGATGGCAGAAATTTGGAAACCATGGTGCCCTCAGCTAAAATGTAGAAAATAAACTATATGAGACCCTGAGAACTAACCATGCAAGTGGAACTCCAAGGTTTTGTTTGGGACAAACTCATAAACTAACAACCTCTGGACCCCTGAAATGCAGTGTCCAACCAATGAAACAAGATGCTTGTGATGAACACGACTAATAATCTCCACCTCTGCTTGAAATTCACGCTCTCCCTGCCCACTTCCAACTTTTAGTTGCTTAATTGCAACCTCCTTCCCATCATGGAATACTCCCTTGTATACATATCCAAAACCACCCTGACCAAGGAGGTTGGTAACAGAGAAATTTGCTGTAGCAGTTGCTAATTCTTGATAGGTAAATGTAGTTCTGGAGACACTCAAGTTGGAATCAGAAGTTGGTTGTAGAAAATGTTTGTTAGAACTCAAGTTACTGCCAGTGGAAGGTGGCAGTGGAGGAGTAGATCCATCTACTGACGATACTTGTGAACCTGATGTAACAGCTGGTGGAGGAGAGGGATTTAGTGGTATCCTCACCATGCTTTCTGCTGATGGAGGAGCATTTTGTTGCCATTGATGATGTTGACCTCCAAAACAATTATCTGAGCATAAAACAAGCAGGAAAAAAAACCATATTAGGTAATAATGATGATAATTTTTGTTGTTGATGATGATGATAACAATAGTAATAATATCATGGGAAGATTGCAAACAAAGACTGACGAAAAGGCAAATTACAGACACCACCACCCCCCCACCCACCCCC
>AWOL01S0197621.1:670-13667 GCA_000715115.1 Nicotiana otophora | reverse complement strand
ACCCACCCCCACAAAGGGAGTGCATTCAGCTGAAGTTGGTCCTTAGGACATATAAGTGAGAAATACCATTAACTGAAAGTTAGTCTTAGCACATATAAGTGAAAAATGCCGCCAAATGTTTTAGCACAAAACCCTGATATAACAATTTCATTTTGTTTTTTAGCTTCCATTACTTATTTCCAGACTCTACTTCTGGAATTATTAATTCCGTTAAAGAGTACTAAGCTGACTGCAAAATAACATGGTAAAGCTGAAACGTAATAATTTTGCATCGAAAAAGTGCTGAAGAAATGGAACATCAAATATCCTCCCTTCCCATCTACTAATCCCAAAAGAAATAAGAATATGATGCACTGAGGCTTGAATCTTCATTCAATCATCAATCATCATCAACTTAATGAAAAACACGAATATATTTCTCTTAGTGGATCATTCCTGGATAAATAATGACAATATTCAAAAGATCTCATCATCCTCGATCATAACCAAGGACACAATTTGAATTAGAAATGCAGTAAAGGATGATGAAAATTAACAGGTTTATTGTTGCCAAAATGCATAAGAAAAGTTTTTTGATAGTCCACTGTCCCTCAAGTTCCACAAATAAATTGAAAACACAGAGCGTAAAATAATAAAATTAAGAGCCAACTGAGGGCCAATGTTCCACTAAAGAACATGACAAATTCAAATAAGTATTAAAATAGCATGAAATAGAATCTCCATTTTTAGACAGGTGCTAGAGAACAAAATATCAAAACGTGCCAACACTAAGGTCCAAATGCATATTAAATTTAGAAATTAAAAAACACTTATGTACATTCAGATTATAATTAATTATTCATAATCATTTTCACACAAATGACCCCCAATAAATGGTATACTTAACAAGTAAAATTAATGACTAGCAAGAATGGATGATGACTTCATTAAGCAGATATAAACGTTGTATCAACCCAACTAAAGTAAAATACAAGAGGGATATTATTAAAATTGCAATTAAAGAAATAAATAAGTTAATACCAAAATGGTCATCAGAACCAATAAGAGATAATCACAAAGTTTCACCTTTGGGACCTTGTGAAGGAGCGTGACCAAAACCATCCAATCCAAGACGCTTTTTTCTCCTCTTATACCAAAGGGCAAAAATGCCCACGCAAATAAGCACAAGTGCTCCCCCAATCCCAATTCCCACTCCTAGTGCCACTAAAGTAGTACTGTTTGACGACGGAGCACCCGTTCTAGAGGTTCCATTGCCCGATGTAGGCGGCGGAATTATCAAGGTCGCCGGAGATGGCGGACTAGCAAACCCTGTAGCCGGAGGAGTTATACTGGGGTCCACCGGAGGTGGTGGAGCAGTTGCATTATCCGACGGCAAAAACGGCAACGTTGGGCCCGACGCCACTCCCGGAGGCCCAAAAGACATTACAGGACTTCTCTTTTTTCTTTTTCTTTTTTAAATAAAGTTTTTTTAGCACTCTGAAACTAAGATCTTGTAATTTTTTATTTATTTTTTTGGTATTTTGGGGTGGAGTGGAGGATTAGAGTGGACAGTTGGAGTAGCGACCAGACATAAAGACTAAGGAAAAAGGTTTAAGACATGGGGGGGAAACGTGAACAGTGAAGAAGATGCAGAAATGAAAAATGTGAAACGGCGTCGTTTATACAACTTGCGAAATATAGAGCACATGCCTTTTTTGAATACGAGGGGCGCTTGTTTTATGACAGTACTTAGAAGCGTGTAATTCGGAGTCTGCGCACAATATGACGATACGAAGAATTACGGTTGAAAAAGAAAAGAAAAAGGTGGAATCAATAAAATAAAATGAAAAAAACGGGAAAGCAGATCGCGCGTGCGATTACAGCATGTGATTGGAGCTTTTGTCGATAGTTAGTGGACTATGCCCTTCCGTAGGCTTCTTGATCCAAGTTGGTGAACGACCATCAACCTTTTTGCCTAGAAGATAATCGTAGCCTCGTTCTCTCTTTTGATAATTGCACTTTGCAACATTATGTTTATTTTATCATTTAGAAATGATTTTTATCATATAGTGGATAAAATATTTTCGTAAAAATTGCATGGGGCGCCCTATTTGATCGTCCCTTTTTAACTTATACCCGTTTTGTTTTTCTGTTTGCATCCGTACTCATCTTTTGTTAAAAGCGTTTTAAAAAGACGATTTTGCCATTCTTTAATAAAAGATTATTGACAAACTACAGGACAAAAACTTAAGCATGTTTAGGCTGAAGTTTTAGCAAATAAACTAAAAAACTTCAACTTGTTTAGACTGAAGTTTCGGATAAAACTCAAGACAAAACTGTAGACTGCGTCACAAAACTTCAACATGTTTTGGTATGAAGTTTTAGCATATGAACTAAATAACTTCAGCATGCATTAGCAAAAACTCTTTAGAAAATTACATACTGCAAGACAAAAACTTAAGCATGTTTAGTCTGAAATTTTAGCAAATGAACTAAAAAACCTCAGCATGTTTAGCCTGAAATTTTAGCAAATGAACTAAATAACTTCAGCATGTTTTGTCTGATCTTTTAGTAAATGAACTAAATAACTTCAGCATGTATTACCAAAAACTCATTAGAAAATTATATACTACAAGACAAAAACTTAAGTATGTTTAGTCTGAAGTTTTAGCAAATGAACTAAAAAACTTCAGCATGATTAGTCTGAAGTTTTAGCAAATTAACTAAATAACTTAAGCATGCTTAGTCTGAAGTTTTAGCAAATAAATTAAATAACTTAAGCATGTTTAGTCTGAAGTTTTGGCAAATGAACTAAATAACTTAAGCATGTTTAGTCTGAAATTTTAGGAAATGAACTAAATAACTTAAGCATGTTTAGTCTGAAATTTTAGCAAATGAACTAAATAACTTTAGCATATTTAGTCTGAAGTTTTAGCAAATGAACTAAATAACTTCAGCATGTTTAGACTGAAGTTTCGGATAAAATTTATGACAAAACTGTAGACTGCAGGATAAATAACTTCAGCATGCATTTTTAGCTTCAATGTGAGATAACTTCATGCTATATTAGCATGAAGTTTTAGTTTCAACATGAAACAACTTCATGCTACATTAGCATGAAGTTTTAGCTTCAAGGTGAAACAACTTCATGCAAGTGTGATTTTGAAGATGAATATGGACAAGTTTCTGATTTTTTTATAAAGTTGCTGAGAGGAGAGAAGGAGATCGTTTTATATCTTTTGTCAGGAGTGTAATTGTTATATTATTACGGATTTTTTGTGAGATGGCTACCAAATCAGTAATTTTAAAAAATATGGTACACGTTAAAAGGTGGCACAAATATAGGGTACGACTGCAAATCCCCCAATATTTTCGGTTGAAGAGTGGGCTTCCTAAAGATAGAATTCCGTACATTTTTTTTTAAAGAAATAAGAAAAATTAGTAAACAAAAAAATCATGATTCTTTGTGATTAAGCAACATTCTTTTCATAGGTCAAAATTAAATTCAGATTTCTCATTTTATTTTATTTTTACCTGTAATCGAGTTTCATATGTCAATAAATTTCAATCAATTTGAAATGGTCTCATCTCTAGATTCCACCTCTTTGCTTAGAATAAGAACCTTCTGTTTGACCCAAAAATTTAGATCTAGGTTCAAACAATTAGATTTACTAATAAAATAGAATTAATCTTAGCCAATATTAACATTCAAAAGATGTCTTAACCGATTTTGTGGCAAGATGGTATGAATATTATCTAAGTAGCAATAAATGGTGGCAAGATGGTTATATTCAATGATCCAAAAATAAAGTAAGTAGCATGAAATAACAATAAGTATTAATGAATGGCATTTAAGTAAATAAAAGCATGTGAGTCACCCGAAAAGGGTGAGATTCTTTGATTTTTTCTTACAGTGATGAATGATTGATGAGCCTTTGAATATTTGGATTCTCCTTAGATTGTGGGAGAAAAGTTAGGCAAGAATCTCAAGAAAAAAAATATATTGTGTATGAGTATAATAAAGCAAGAATTTGCAGAGAATATCAATGTGTTGTCTTACAAATGAGTGTTCCTTCTTCCCTAAAACTATTGTATACGGTCAAAATCGTGCTTGCCAGATTTTGTATAGTTAATCGAGATCGGGGTGACTGACTGAGGTGCAATCTCAAGTTATATTGGATCGCTACATGAATAAATATTGCCTAGCTCGTGATTCAGGGATCGATCGAGATCGAGACCGAGAAGGATAAGGATCTAGCAAGATCGAAGGAAGCCTGCTAAATCGAATAACAGAAAGTCGAGGAATCCGTGACCGGGCGAGGATCGTGGCGGAGATCTCGGCATATATCAAGTCAAGACCGGTTGATTAGCCAATCATAAGATTTCCTTCTGTATTTAGAATTGTACCATATGTAGAACTCCTACATATTCTCTACTATATAAAGGGGGTTCCAATCATTTTGTAAGGATATTCACGCAATACAAAACAGTATATTATTATTCTCTTAAGCTTTCAATACTATGTTTCTCTGTTCATATTTTCCAATAGAATATTCGTTTGGTTCGAGGGCGACCTAGCTCGAGGACCAAAGCTGCTTATCTCATTTGGTTTGCTTTATTTTTCTTTACCGTCAATTTTCAATATCAATTCATATATTTTCTCAGTTGGTGCTAAGAGAAATCATGTGTCCTTAAAATCACTTATAAATTCAATTGTTATCCGTTTTTAGGGTAAACAGTTTGGCGCCCACCGTGGGGCGAATGATAATAGTGATTGCCTGGTGCTAATTTTTATAACACACACTGTTTTGTACTTGTTCTTGTAAGCATTTTTGATTCCAGGATCAGCATGTCGAACTCTCAAGCAGTACCCACATACATCGACAATGGTCTTGGTTTTTATGGCGAAAACGACAACGTAACCGCCCCAGGAAACGAAGTGCCTCCAATTAATCTCGAGGGAGTACCAGTTGCAGACCCCATCGACGGCAGTTCCCATGTTGCCCTGAATGCAAATCTAGGCGTCGACCCCAAAAATAGCATCCGCATGGACGTTTGATCAGTTGGTCAGAACGCACAGGTCGGCGAAGAAGGCGGAATCAGCCTTCGAATAATATTCGAAATGTTGCAGGCTCAACAAGTTGTAATAGCATAACTTTAAAATCAAAATCACGCACCGAGTAGGGTCGAACCCGAGCCATCATAGGAAGTTGTTCACAGGGCCGAACCAGTGCCGGGGAGGTCAAATGTGAATGAGTTAGGGACCGACCCTGCTATCTTGAAAGTATTTGAGGAGCTGACAAAGCGAATTGAATCGAGGGAGAAGAAGATTGAAGCGAATGACAAAAAAAGTTGAAACATATAACTCCTAAGTTGATCAAATTTCGGGGGCACCACCGATTTTGAAGGGTTTGGATTCAAAGAAGTTTGTACAAAAGCCCTTCCCCCCGAACGCGGCTCCTAAACCCATTGTAACGACCCGTCCGGTCGTTTTGAGTATTACAATTCCGTTTTCTCAGTTACTGCTCAATTTATGCTTTACAATTATTTTATGACTTACCGGGTTAATTGGTTCGGGTCCGGTGAGGTTTTGGAATGAATTGGAACACTTAGTTCCAAGGCTTAAAGCTTAAGTTGGAAAAGTCGACCGGATGTTGACTTATGTGTAAACGACCTCAGATTTGAATTATGATGATCCCAATAGCTCCTATGGTGATTTTGGACTTAGGAGCGTGTCTGAAAAAATATTTGGAGGTCCGTAGTGGAATTAAGCTTAAAATGACGAAAGTTGAATTTTTGGGATGTTTGACCGGGATGAACGACCATCAACCTTTTTGCCTAGAAGAAAATTGTCGCCTCGTTCTAAATTTTGATAATTGCAGTTTGCAACATTATGTTTATTTTATCATTCAGAAATGATTTTTATCATATAGCGGATAAAATATTTTCGGTTGAAGAGTAGGCTTCCTGAAGATATAATTTCGTACATATTATTTAAAGAAATAAGAAAAATTAGTAAACAAAAAAATCACGATTCTTTGTGATTAAGCAACATTCTTTTCTTAGGTCAAGATTAATTTCAGTTTTCTCATTTCTTTTTTTTCTTTTTTTACCTGTAATCGAGTTTCATATGTCAATAAATTTCAATTAATTTGAAATGGTCTCATCTCTAGATTCCACCTCTTTACTTAGAATAAGAACCTTTTGGTTGACCCAAAAATTTAGATCTAGGTTCAAACAATTAGATTTAATAATAAAATAAAGTTAATCATAGCCAATATTAACATTCAAAAGATGTCTTAACTAATTTTGTGGCAAGATGGTATGAGTATTATCTAAGTAGCAATAAATGGTGGCAAGATGGTTATATTCAATGATCCAAAAATAAAGGAAGTAGTATGAAATAACAATAAGTAGTAATGAATGACATTTAAGTAAATAAAAGTATGTGAGACACCCTAAAAGGGTGGGATTCTTTGGTATTCTTTCTGACACTGATGAATGATTGATGAGCCTTTGAATATTTGGATTCTTGCTTTGTATAATAAAGCAAGAATCTACGAAGAATATTAATGTGTTGTCTTACAAATGAGTGTTCCTTCTTCCCTATAACTATGTTCTTTCTATTTCGAACATGTGCCAAACAAAACTAATAGTGATACATAGAATATTCGCTGAAATATTCTATTTAGAGTCTTATCCTAAAACTAGTCGTTATTGCTCTGTTTAAGAAGAGTGCCCGTCCTCGACCTTGATCTTTATTGACTCATGTGATATCACTTCGACTTTGAACATGCCTTTTGTCGAAGTCATACTGGTGACACGTGGCCGCCCTTGAAGGCCCTCTTAATGCCGATATGGTTTAAATATAACTAAGATAATTTTTTGCCCATACACCTTTCATTCGCTAGAAACAATAAATTGACTCATTGTATTATGATTCACTATAACATGTCCACTTGACTAGCTTTTATTGGTCTCGTCTTGAACGAGAGTTAAGACCAAATATGAAAATGGATTTAAACTAAAATATCTTGGGATGGACTATATCTAA
Organism: Nicotiana otophora; assembly: GCA_000715115.1. Taxonomy (NCBI): domain Eukaryota; kingdom Viridiplantae; phylum Streptophyta; class Magnoliopsida; order Solanales; family Solanaceae; genus Nicotiana; species Nicotiana otophora. The sequence goes on along the minus strand of AWOL01S0197621.1, from coordinate 6,634 downwards.
TAGGCAAATTGAATCTCATTAAACGTTAAATTGAATATTTGGAAGAAAAAATTGATCCATGCTCTATAAGTAATATGGAGTCATTATAGTGTTATAGTTGGTAATTGTCATCGCACTTAGTACGAGCCAAGAAAATTTAGTTAAACATTAAAATGACAAGATTAAACGATATGTAACAAGGTCGGATCGGATGAGTAAGCATTGCACGCATGGGCTTCAATGTAGATTTTATTTTAGATATAGCATTAGGGCACGATTGATAGTGCTTTAGGAACAACTAATACTAATAGTGTATACGGGTGAAACAGGGCCTATGGGACACTCCGGTTTCCGATAAAGTAAATCAAGCGAGAGACATGATGATAAGGAGCCGGAATCGAGGCAAGGGTCTTATCGAGACAGGGTTCGGGGGCACGACGCCTGCTTTAGAGAAAATTGGGGCCATGACCTCGGGATCGGTCCAAATCGCAAAAGATTTCAGAAAGCATTATCGGGCAACCGAACACGATTAACATAGGGTTGTGATATCTGTGACCAGCCGGGTATCACGGCGTAGATCTCGGCACGTACCGACGAAAATCTGGTGATTAGTTAAACAGAATTTTTTTTTACCTTTTATGGAATTGTACCTAGAGTAGGACTCCCCTACTATATAAAGAGGTGTCTAATTGTTCATTGAATATATTGTAACACGCATACCAAGGCAATATACTATTATTTTTCTGTTATTCAAAGTTCTTACACTTGTTGATCAGCATTCCATTATTGTAAGTCTGGCAATTTGATACAAATCTCCATAACACACCCTATTTTACACTTGTTCTTTTAAGTGTGTTTATTTTCACGTCAAAGTTTAAAATGTTGAACTCCCAATCTGCTCCTCTGAACGTGGATGTTGAGTCTGGCCACCATGTCGAGAACAACAATATGGCACTCAGTAACGAGGTGCCTCATGTCGACCCCAACGGTGTTCGGGCTGCGGACCCGGTCGACGCTAACTCACATGTGGCCATCAATGCAAAATTTCATACCGATCCTGAGAACACCATCCGCGGGAGATTCCGTTCGGTAGCCCAAAATACACACGACGGTGAAGGTGATGGAATCAACTTGCGAGTAATCTTTGAAATGTTGCAGGATCAACAAGCAGCGATAGCCCAGTTGCAGAACCAGAGTCGCGCCCCCAGCAGAGTCGAGCGTGAGCTATCCCGGGAGAATGCTCGCAAAAACTAACCGATAGTAGAAAGGCCGAGTGAAGCCGAACCTCGGACCAACCCCGAGATCATAAAGATGCTTGAGGAACTGATAAAAGGGTAGAATCGGTAGAAAAGAAAATCGAAGCCAGTGACAAAAACGTGAAAACCTACAATTCCAAGGTCAACCAAATCCCAGAAGCACCATCGATATTGAAGGGCCTGGATTCCAAGAAGTTTTTTCAAAAATCTTTTCCTCTGAGCGCAGCTCCAAAGCCAATCCCAAAGAAGTTCTGCATGCCCTAGATTCCTAAGTACAACGGAACAACTGACCCCAATGAGCATGTGACCTCCTACACGTGCGACATCAAAGGGAACGACTTGGAGGATGATGAGATCGAGTCCGTCTTGCTGAAAAAGTTCGGGGAAACTTTGCCAAAGGGAGCCATGACATGGTATCACAACTTACCCCTTAATTCTAGTGACTCATTTTCTATGCTTACAGACTCATTCGTGAAAGCATACGTCGGGGCCATCAAGGTCGAGACCAAGAAGTCAAACTTTTTCAAAGTGAAATAGATAGATAATGAGATGCTCAGAGAATTCGTGTCCCGGTTTCAAACTGAATGAATGGACCCGCCTACGGTCGCGTACGATTGGGCCGTTCAGGCCTTCACCAAAGGACTCAATACTCGAAGTTCATTGGCTTCACAACAGTTGAAGCAAAATCTTATAGAATATCCAGTGGTAAATTGGGCCGACGTCCATAGCTGGTACCAATCAAAAATCAAGGTCGAATATGATCAGCTTGGGGCCGTTTCCGGGTTCGTTTACCCTGTCAGAGCTGGTGACGCATCCAAAAGAGGCATTGATCGTGAACTAAGATTGAATAGGGACAGGTATCAACCATACAATGGAGATCGAAGAGGTTATGGGTCTGGACGAAACCCTGTGAAAAGTGAAAGGAGAAGCGACCGAAGTCAAAATAGTCGGGGTCTCACGAGCAAAAGCGGTTTTGACACATCCGTCAGACCTAAGGAAGCGCCAAGGCTATCAGAGTACAACTTCAACGTCGACATTGCTGCCATCATATCTGCCATCGGACGCATCAAAGACACGAAGTGGCCTTGACCTCTATAGTCCGACCCTGCTCAAAGGGACCCCAATCTAATATGCAAATATCATGGCACTCACGGCCATAGAACTGAAGATTGCCAATAGCTAAGAGAGGGAGTAGCCTGGTTATTCAATAACGGACACATCCAGGAGTTCTTGAGCGATAGAGCCAAAAATCACTTCAGGAATCTAATAAGCAGACCGAGTAAGAGGAATCTCATCATGTCATCAATATGATCATTGGTGGGGTCAACTTTCCCAAGGACCGATACTAAAATGCACCAAAGTGTCCATCATAAGGGAAAAATAGACTCGGGATTACATGTCATAAGGAACCTATCTTTCATCGACGAGGACGTTGAAGGTATCATACAACCGCACAATGATACATTGGTAATATCTATACTCATAAATAAATATCGAGTTAAGCGTATGTTAATTATTCCAGGTAGCTCGGCCAATATCATCAGATTGAAGGTCATAGAACAACTGGGTCTACAAGACCAAATTGTGCCTGTAGTCCGAGTTCTAAACGCATTCAACATGTCGTGTGAGACCACTAAAGGGAAGATAATACTACCGGTGAATACTGTCTGAACCGTTTAGGAAACAAAGTTCTACGTAATCAAAGGAGATATAAGATACAATGCTACGTTCGGGAGGCCATGGATTCACAACATTAGGGAAGTGCCCACTGCATCAGGTGTTGAAATTTCCATTACCATGAGGGATTAAAATAATTTACGGAGAACAACCTGCCCGCAAAGGAGATGTTTGCGATCGACGAGGTGGTTCCGATATCTGCACTTTCGACACCAAAGGATCTGAGCTTGGTTACCAAGGAAGAGACCAAATAGTAATCACCGACATCGGCCCCGATCGAACCAGAAAATAGGGGATAAGCGAGGACGACGACTACATAGTTCCCAGGTCTTTCATATCCCCCGACGATTTCAATGCCACCAAATCAACGGTTGAGGAACTAGAGCAAGTCATATTGATCGAACACATGCCCGATCATAAAGTATACCTGGGCACGGGGTTATGTCCCAAGCTCAGGAAAAAACTCATTAAATTCCTTATAGCTAACATAGATTGTTTTGCTTTGTCCCACCTTGACATGACAAAGATCCCAACGGAAATAACTACTCATAAGCTAAGCTTGGATCCGAAGTTCCACCCGGTCAAACTGAAAATAAGGCCCCAGTCCAAAGTCAAGCATGCATTCATCAAAGACAGGGTATCTAAACTCCTTAAAATAGGATCCATTCGGGAAGTTAAGTACCCGGATTAGTTAGCAAATGTAGTAGTAGTCCCTAAAAAGGGGTAAATAAGGCATGCCCCAAGGACTCTTTTCCTTTGACCAATATTGATCACATGATCGATGCGATGACCGGCCATGTGATCCTCAGCTTTCTCGATGCCTATTCCGGGTATAAACAAATTCGAATGGACCTGGGTGACTAGAAGAAAACATCCTTCACCACTAAATACGGCACCTACTGTTATAACATATTGCTATTCGGACTAAAAAAATGCTGGTGTCGCTTATCAACGCCTAGTAAATCGGATGTTCGAAAAGCAAATAGGAAAACCAATGGAGTTTTACATTGATGATATGTTAGTTAAGTCCTACACGTAGAGGACCATTTGAAACATTTGCAGGAAGCCTTCAACATATTAAAGAAATACAATATGAAGCTGAACCCAGAGAAATGCGCATTCGGAGTCGAGTCCGAAAAGTTTCTCGGATTTATGGTGTCTAACCGGGGAATCGAGATCAATCCCGATAAAATCAAGTCCATAGAGGACATTACTGTAGCGGACAATGTCAAGGTAGTTCAAAGGTTGACCGGGTGCGTAGCCGCCTTGGGTCGATTCATTTCAAAGTCCTCCGATAAGAGCCATCCGTTCTTCTCGTTATTGAATAAGAAGAATAACTTCTCATGGACCCCAGAGTGCCAACAAGCCTAGGAAGAACTCAAGTGATACCTTTCGAGCCCGCCGTTGCTTCATACACCAAAGGGAGACGAGCAGTTGTACCTGTACTTAGCAGTATCCGAAATAGCGGTAATTGGAGTCTTAGTCCAGGAAGAGGAAGGTATGCAATTTCCTATCTCTTATGTTAGCAGGACTTTAGGCGATGCCGAAACTAGGTACCCTCACCTGGAAAAATTGGCGCTCGCTTTGCTAAGTGTCTCTAGGAAGTTAAAACCGTATTTTCAATGCCATCCCATATGTGTCATGACTACTTACCCGTTGAGGAACATAATACATAAACCCGATCTCTCGGGACGATTGGCCAAATATGTCGTGGAAATCATCAGGTACGATATCGAATATCGACCCCAAACCGCCATCAAATCTCAAATTTTGGCGGACTTCATGGCTGACTTCACGCCGACCCTAATACTCGAGGTCGAAAGGGAATTGTATTTGAACTCGAGGACTTCTTCCAGAATCTGGAACCTCTTTACGGACGGTGCCTCGAACGCAAAGGGGTCCATACTTGGCATCGTGTTGAAAACACTAACGGGTAATATAGTTAGGCAATCTATAAGAACTGTAAAATTGACTAACATCAAGACCGAGTACGAGGCCATGATTACAGGTCTCGAACTGGCTAAACGCCTGGGGGGCGAGGTGATCGAAGCTAAGTGCGATTCCCTCCTTGTGGTAAACCAAGTCAATGGGACGTTCGAAGTCAAAGAGGAACGAATGCGAAGGTACCTGGATAAACTATAGGTAACGCTACATCGGTTCAAGGAGTAGACCTTGCAATATATAACTCGGGGCCAAAACAACGAAGCTGATGCTCTTGCTAACTTGGTATCGTCAGTTGATGACGATGAATTTAGCTCAGGAACATTCATACAACTCATGAAATCGGTAGTGGAAGAAGGCCACGCCGAGATAAACTCAACAAGCTTAACCTAGAACTGGAAGAACAAGTACATAGATTACCTGAAGACCGGAAAGCTACCCTCGGATCCTAAAGAGTCGAGAGCTTTACGCACAAAGGCAGCCATGTTGAACCTGTCCGAAGACAACACCCTATACAGGAGAACATTTGATGACCCACTCGCCATATGTCTGGGACCAGGAGATACCGAATATGTTTAGAGGGAAGTTCACGAAGGCACCTGTGGAAACCATTCGGGTGCCGAATTGTTAGTTTGTAAGATAATCAGAGTCGGCTACTATTGGATTGACATGGAGAAAGACGCAAAGGAGTTCATGCGAAAATGCGACGGGTGTCAGAGGCATGCACCGATGATTCATCAGTTCGGGGAGCTACTACATTCAGTTTTGTCACCCTGGCCATTCATGAAATGGGGAATGGACATCGTCAGTCCCCTACCATAGGTATTACAACCCATGTTTTCATACGTACGAGTCGTCATAAGTCAATTGATGTAAGCTCAGAATGAAATCATATTTGAAAAGTTTGCAAAGTAAGTTAATCATATTACCTCGGAGGTTACAAATATTGAAGATCATGAACAACAAGTACAAAGATGGTTGGAAGTTTCAGAAGCTAAAGGAATTGAAAACAAATAATGTTTCGTCGAAAGTCGACAAATTGGGAATGTTATAACATGTACTTTTGGAGTGAGACCAGGGTGTTTAAATTGATAAGTAGGTTATGTTATGA
>AWOL01S0197602.1:0-12724 GCA_000715115.1 Nicotiana otophora | reverse complement strand
AGGTTTGTTAGTTAATTTTCCTGGTTGTTCCTTACTTTGGGTCTTGTCCAATACTTTTTTATTGGAATTATGATCCTTGTGCTGCCCCAGTATGATCTTCTCCTATTGTCTTCTATTTGCTATTCCATGCTTGTTTGTAGGTTGGTTGTCGCTATTGTTAAATGTTTCTGCTGCTGCTTTCTTTTTCGCTTGTTCTTTCCTTTTCTTAATAGTGCAGTAGTACTCTTAATCGCCCAGGTGTCGACAGTGTAAGAAGAAACCTGAGAGGTCTTCATACACTACCTCCAGCCACTGTCCATCTCCATTAAAACCCTAATCTTCAACAATGCCCAGCCAAACATGACGAGGCGCGTCCCGAGTCAAGTCAACCTGCATCTTGACTTTTCCTACACTGCCTCTTGTTTTTTGCATTGATGCAAGTTCAATATATAATACCTTACCAATAGGTGATAGTAGAACTGAATGAACCTCTCTATCGTAGAAATGCCATGGTAGTTCTGGAATGACAATCCAAACAGGGACAAATGGATTGCCCTCATTCAGATTGAAGTTGGGTGTCCAAGCATACAATTTTATTATTTGACCCTGGATGTACATGAATTTCTTTGTCCATACAGTGGTGTGATCATACTGATTGTGTAGGTCAATGTACACAGTTCTTGAATTGAAATGAAAAACCATCTTTTCTCATTTCAATAGGAATGTCCTGTGAAACCAGCTTTCCTCCATTAGGTAAATGAGTTTTATTAGCAACCGTGTGGTTGGTTTCTTCTACACTATCCAGAGTTGAAGGTTGAGCAGTTTCTGATTTCCTCAATATACCTAAGGTATGGATTGTTCTAGTTAGCTGTGGATCAAGCACTTGGACATGTGGCTGTTTCGATTTCTATTGCGTGCATGTTTGGTTAATACCCTTGAAATTCTTCTTCTTTTGAGATTGCCACTGACCTTTGGCATAGTTTTCCTTTGTTTGTTGTTGTATAATAGGTTTGTTAGTTAATTTTCCTGGTTATTCCTTACTTTGGGTCTTGTCCAATACTTGTTTATTGGAATTATGATCCTTGTGCTGCCCCAGTATGATCTGCTCCTATTGTGTTCTATTTGCTATTCCATGCTTGTTTGTAGGTTGGTTGTCGTCATTGTGAGATGTTTCTGATGTTGCTTTCTTTTTCTCTTGTTCTTCGCTTTTCTTAATAGTGCAGTAGTACTCTTAATGGCCCAGGTGTCGACAGTGTAAGAAGAAACCTGAGAGGTCTTCATACACTACCTCCAGCCACTGTCCATCTCCATTAAAATCCTAATCTTCAACAATGCCCAGCCAAACATGACGAGGCGCGTCCCGAGTCAAGTCAACCTGCATCTTGACTTTTCCTACACTCCCTCTTGTTTTTTGAATTGATGCAAGTTCAATATATAATACCTTACCAATAGGTGATAGTAGAACTGAAAGAACCTCTCTATCGTAGAAATGCCATGGTAGTTCTGGAATGACAATCCAAACAGGGACAATTGGATTGCCCTAATTCGGATTGACGTTGGGTGTCCAAGCATGCAATTCCATTATTTGACCCTGAATGTACATGAATTTCTTTATCAATACACTTGTGTGATTATACTGATTGTCTAGGTCAATGTACACAGTTCTTGAGTTGAAATGAAAAACCATCTTTCTTTATTTCAATATGAATGTCCTAAGAAACCAGCTTTCCTCCATTAGGTTGATGAGTTTTATCAGCAACAGTGTGGTTGGTTTCTTCTACACTATCCCGAGTTGTAGGTGGGGCAGTTTTTGAGTTCCTCCTTATACCTAAAGTATGGATTTGTCTATTTACATGTGGATCAAGCACTTGGACATATGGCTATTTGGATTTCTGTTGCCTGCTTGTTCGGTTAATACCCTTGAAATTCTTCTTCTTTTGAGATTGCTATTCATCTTTGTCATGGTCTTCCTTTATTTGTTATTGTATAATAGCTTTGTTAGTTATTTTTCCTGGTTGTTCCTTACTTTGGGTCTTGTCTAATACTTTTTGATTGGAATTATGATCCTTGTGCTGCCCCAGTAATATCTGCTCCAGTTGTATTCCATTTGCTATTACATGCTTGTTTGTAGGGTGGTTTTCATTATTGTGAGATGTTTCTGTTGTTGCTTTCTTTTTCTCTTGTTCTTCCCTTATCTTAATAGTGCATTATTACTCTTAATGGCCCAGGTGTCGACAATTTAAGAAGAAACCTGAGAGGTTTTCATATACTACCTCTAGCCAGTGGCCATCTCCATTAACATCCTAATCTTCAACAAAGCCCAGCCAAACATGACGAGGCGTGTACCGAGTCAAGTCAACATGCATCTTGACTTTTGCTACACTGCCTCTTGTTTTTTGCATTGATGCAAGGTCAAGATATAATACCTTACCAATAGGTGACAGTAGAACTGAAAGAACCTCTCTATCGTAGAAATGTCATGGTAGTTCTTGAATGACAATCCAAACAGGGACAATTGGATTGCCCTCATTCGGATTGAAGTTGGGTGTCCAAGCATACAATTCCATTATTTGACCATGGATGTACATGAAGTTCTTTGTCCATACAGTGGTGTGATCATACTGATTGTCTAGGTCAATGTAAACAGTTCTTGAGTTGAAATTAAAAACCATCTTTTTCTCATTTCAATAGGAATGTCCTAAGAAACCAGCTTTCCTCCATTAGGTAAATGAGTTTTATCAGCAACAGTGTGGTTGGATTCTTCTACACTATCCAGAGTTGTAGGTGGAGCAGTTTCTGATTTCCTCATTATACCTAAGGTATGGATTGTTCTAGTTACATGTGGATCAAGCACTTGGACATGTCGCTATTTGGATTTCTGTTGCCTGCGTGTTTGGTTAATACACTTGAAATTCTTCTTCTTTTGAGATTGCCACTGAGCTTTGGCATGGTTTTCCTTTGTTTGTTGTTGTATAATAGGTTTGTTAGTTAATTTTCCTGGTTGTTCCTTACTTTGGGTCTTGTCCAATCCTTTTTATTGGAATTATGATCCTTGTGCTGCCCCAGTATGATCTGCTCCTATTTTGTTCTATTTGCTATTCCATGCTTGTTTGTAGGGTTGTTGTCATTATTGTGAGATGTTTCTATTGCTGCTTTCCTTTTCTCTTGTTCTTCCCTTTTCTTAATAGTGCAGTAGTACTCTTAGTGGCCCAGGTGTCGACAGTGTAAGAAGAAACCTGAGAGGTCTTCATACACTACCTCCAGCCACTGTCCATCTTCATTAAAATCCTAATCTTCAACAATGCCCATCCAAACATGACGAGGCGCGTCTCGAGTCAAGTCAACCTACATCTTGACTTTTCCTACACTGCCTCTTGTTTTTTGCATTTATGCAAGTTCAATATATAATACCTTACCAATAGGTGATAGTAGAACTGAAAGAACCTATCTATCATAGAAATGCCATGGTAGTTCTGGAATGACAATCCAAATAGGGACAAATGGATTGCCCTAATTCGGATTGACGTTGGGTGTCCAAGCATGCCATTCCATTATTTGACCCTGAATGAACATGAATTTCTTTGTCAATACAGTGGTGTGATTATACTGATTGTCTAGGTCAATGTACACATTTCTTCAGTTGAAATGAAAAACCAGGTTTCCTTATTTCAATAGGAATGTCCTAAGAAACCAGCTTTCCTCCATTAGGTAGATGAGTTTTATCAGCAACAGTGTGGTTGGTTTCTTCTACACTATCCAGAGTTGTAGGTGGGGCAGTTTTTGAGTTCCTCATTATACCTAAAGTATGGATTTGTCTAGTTACATGTGGATCAAGCACTTGGACATATGCCAATTTGGATTTCTGTTGCATGCTTGTTCGGTTAATACCCTTGAAATTCTTCTTCTTTTGAGATTGCCACTGAGCTTTGTCATGGTCTTCCTTTATTTTTTATTGTATAATAGCTTTGTTAGTTATTTTTCCTGGTTGTTCCTTACTTTGGGTCTTGTCCAATACTTTTTGATTGGAATTATGATCCTTGTGCTGCCCCAGTAAGATCTGCTCCGGTTGTGTTCCATTTGCTATTCCATGCTTGTTTGTTGGGTGGTTTTCATTATTATGAGATGTTTCTGTTGTTGCTTTATTTTTCTCTTGTTCTTCCCTTATCTTAATAGTGCATTATTACTCTTAATGGCCCAGGTGACGACAATTTAAGAAGAAACCTGAGAGGTCTTCATACACTACCTCTAGCCACTGGCCATCTCCATTAACATCCTAATCTTCAACAAAGCCCAGCCAAACATGACGAGGCATGTACCGAGTCAAGTCAACCTGCATCTTGACTTTTGCTACACTGCCTCTTATTTTTTTCATTGATGAAAGGTCAAGATATAATACCTTACCAATAGGTGGCAGTAGAACTGAAAGAACCTCTCTATCGTAGAAATGCCATGGTAGTTCTGGAGTGCCAATCCAAACAGGGACAATTGGATTGCCCTCATTCTGATTGAAGTTGGGTGTCCAAGCATACAATTCCATTATTTGACCCTGGATGTACATGAATTTCTTTGCCCATACAGTGGTGTGATCATACTGATTGTCTAGGTCAATATACACAATTCGTGAATTAAAATGAAAAACCATCTTTTCTCATTTCAATAGGAATGTCATGTGAAACCAGCTTTCCTCCAATAGGTAAATGAGTTTTATCAGCAACAGTGTGGTTGGTCTCTTCTACACTATCCAGAGTTATAGGTGGAGCAGTTTCTGATTTCCTCATTATACCTAAGGTATGGATTGTTCTAGTTACCTGTGGATCAAGCACTTGGACATGTGGTTGTCTGGATTTCTGTGGCGTGCATGATTGGTTAATACCCTTGAAATTCTTATTCTTTTGAGATTTCCACAGAGCTTTGGCATGGTTTTCCTTTGTTTGTTGTTGTATAATAGGTTTGTTAGTTATTTTTCCTAGTTGTTCCTTACTTTGGGTCTTGTACAATACTTTTTGATTGGAATTATGATCCTTGTGCTGCCCCAGTATGATCTGCTCCTATTGTGTTCTATTTTCTATTCCATGCTTGTTTGTAGGGTTGTTGTCATTATTGTGAGATGTTTCTATTGCTGCTTTCCTTTTCTCTTGTTCTTCCCTTTTCTTAATAGAGCACTAGTACTTTTCATGGCCCATGTGTCGACAGTGTTCGCAAAAATTTGAGAGGTCTTCATACACTACCTCCAGCCACTGGCCATCTCCATTAACATCCTAATCATAAACAATGCCTAGCCAAACATGACGAGGCGTGCCCCGAGTCAAGTCAACCTGCATCTTGACTTTTGCTACTCTGGCTCTTGTTTTTTGCATTGATGCAAGGTCAAGATATTATACCTTACCAATAGGTGACGGAAGAAATGAAAGAACCTCTCTATCGTAGAAATGCCATGGTAGTTCTGGAATGACAATCCAAACAGGGACTAATGGATTGCCCTAATTCGGATTGACGTTGGGTGTCCAAGCATGCAATTCCATTATTTGACCCTGAATGTACATGAATTTATTTGTCAATACAGTGGTGTGATTATACTGATTGTCTAGGTCAATGTACACAGTTCTTGAGTTGAAATGAAAAACCAGCTTTCCTTATTTCAATAGGAATGTCCTAAGAAACCAGCTTTCCTCCATTAGGTAGACGAGTTTTATCAGCAACAGTGTGGCTGATTTCTTCTACACTATCCAGAGTTGTAGGTGGGGCAGTTTTTGATTTCCTCATTATACCTAAAGTATGGATTTGTCTAGTTACATATGGATCAAGCGCTTGGACATATGGTTATTTGGATTTCTGTTGCCTACTTGTTCGGTTAATACCCTTGAAATGCTTCTTCTTTTGAGATTGCCACTGAGCTTTGTCATGGTTTTCCTTTATTTGTTATTGTATAGTAGCTTTGTTAGTTATTTTTCCTAGTTGTTCCTTACTTTGGGTCTTGTCCAATACTTTTTGATTGGAATTATGTTCCTTGAGCTGCCCCAGTAAGATCTGCTCCAGTTGTGTTCCATTTGCTATTCCATGCTTCTTTGTAGGGTGGTTTACATTATTGTTAGATGTTTCTTATGTTGCATTCTTTTTCTCTTGTTCTTCCCTCTTCTGAGAGGTATTCATACACTACCTCCAGCCACTGGCCATCTACATTAACATTCTAATCTTCAACAACGCCCAGCCAAACAAGACGAGATGTGTCCTGAGTCAAGTCAACCTGCATCTTGACTTTTCCTACACTGCCTCTTGTTTGTTACATTGATGCAAGGTCAAGATATAATCCCTTACCAATAGGTGATAGTAAAACGGAAAGAACCTCTCTATCGTACAAATGCCATGGTAGTTCTGGAATGACAATCCAAATAGGGACACTCCAAGATATAATGCCTTACCAATACAATTCCATTATTTGACACTAGATGTACATGAACTTCTTTGTCAATACAGTGGCGTGATCATACTGATTTTCTAGGTCAATGTACAGAGTTCCTGAATTAAAATGAAAAATCAACTTTTCTCATTTCAAAAGGAATGTCCTGAGAAACCAGCTTTCCTCCATTAGGTAAACGAGTTTTATTAGCAACAGTGTGGTTGGTTTCTTCTACACTATCCAGAGTTTTAGGTGGAGCATTTTCTGATTTCCTCATTATACCTAATGTATGGATTTGTCTAGTTAATTGTGGATCAAGAAATTTGACATGTGGCTGTTTGGATTTCTGTTGCCTGCTTGTTTGGTTAATACCCTTGAAATTCTTCTTCTTTTGAGATTGCCACTGAGCTTTGGCATGGTTTTCCTTTGTTTGTTAATGTATAGTAGCTTTGTTAGTTATTTTTCATGGTTGTTCTTTACTTTGGGTCCTGTCCAATACTTTTTGATTGGAATTATGATCCTTGTGCTGCCCCAGTAAGATCTGCTCATGTTGTGTTCCATTTGCAATTCCATGCTTATTTGTAGGGTTGTTGTCATTATTGAGAGATGTTTTTATTGCTGCTTTCCTTTTCTCTTGTTCTTCCCTTTTCTTAATAGAGCACTTGTACTTTTCATGGCCCAGGTGTCGACAATGTTTGCAGAAATTTGAGAGGTCTTCATACACTACCTCCAGCCACTGGCCATCTCTATTAACATCCTAATCTTCAACAATGCCCAGCCAAACATGACAAAGCGTGCCCCGAGTCAAGTCAACCTGCATCTTCACTTTTGCAACACTGCCTCTTATTTTTTGCATTGATGCAAGGTCAAGATATAATACCTTACCAATAGGTGACAGTAGAAATAAAAGAACCTCTCTATCGTAGAAATTCCATGGTAGTTCTGGAATGACAATCCAAACAGGGACAATTAGATTTCCCTCATTCGGATTGAAGTTGGGTGTCCGAGCATACAATTCCATTATTTGACAATGGATGTACAAGAATTTCTTTGTGCATACAGTTGTGTGATCATACTTATTGTCTGGGTCAATGTACACAGTTCTTGAATTGAAATGAAAAACTAGCTTTCCTCATTTCAATAGGAATGTCCTAAGAAACCATCTTTCCTCCATTAGGTAAACGAGTTTTATCAGCAATAGTGTGGTTGGCTTCTTCTACACTATCCAATGTTGTAGGTGGAGCAGTTTCTGATTTTCTCATTATACCTAAGGTATGGATTTATCTAGTTTCCTCTAGATCAATCCTTAGGACATGTGGCTGTTTGGATTTCTGTTGCCTACATGTTTGGTTAATACCCTTGAAATTCTTCTTCTTTTGAGATTGCCACTGAGCTTTGGCATGGTTTTCCTTTGTTTGTTGTTGTATATTAGCTTTGTTAGTTATGTTTCCTAATTGTTCCTTACTTTGGGTCTTGTCCAACACTTTTTGAGTGGAATTATAATCCTTGTGCTTCCCTAGTAAGATCTGCTCCCGTTGTGTTCCATTTGCTATTCCATGCTTGTTTGTAGGGTGGTTGTCATAATTGTGAGATGTTTCTGCTACTGCTTTCTTTTTCTCTTGTTCTTCCCTTTTCTTAATAGTGCAGTAGTACTCTTGATGGTACATGTGTAGACAGTGTAAGAAGAAACCTGAGAGGTCTTCATACACTACCTCAAGCCACTGGCCATCTCCATTAACATCCTAATCTTAAACAAAGCCCAGCCAAACATGACGAGGCGTGTCCCGAGTCAAGTCAACCTGCATCTTAACTTTTGCTACACTGCCTCTTGTGTTTAGCATTGATGCAAGGTCAAAATATAATACCTTACCAATAGGTGACAGTAGAACTGAAAGAACCTCTCTATTGTAGAAATGCCATGGTAGTTCTGGAATGACAATCCAAACAGGGAGAATTGGATTTCCCTCATTCGGATTGAAGTTGGGTGTCCAAGCATAAAATTCCATTATTTCGCCATAGATGTACATGAATTGCTTTGTCCATACAGTGGTGTGATCATAATAATTGTCTAGGTGAATGTACACAGTTCTTGAATTTAAATAAAAAACCTGCTTTCCTCATTTTAATAGGAATATCCTGAGAAACCAGCTTTCCTCCATTAGGTAAACGAGTTTTATCAACAACAGTGTGGTTGGTTTCTTCTACACTATCCAGAGTTGTAGGTGGAGCAGTTTCTGATTTACTCATTATACCTAAGGTATGGATTTGTCTGGTTACTTGTGGATCAAGCATTTTGACATGTGGTGTTTGGATTTCTGTTGCCTGCTTGTTTGGTTAATACCCTTAAAATTCTTCTTCTTTTGATATTGCCACAGAGCTTTGGCATGGTTTTCCTTTGTTTGTTAATATATAGTATCTTTGTTAGTTATTTTTCATGGTTGTTCTTTACTTTGGGTCTTGTCCAATACTTTTTGATTGGAATTATGATCTTTGTGCTGCCCCAGTAAGATCTGCTCATGTTGTGTTCTATTTGCAATTCCATGTTTATTTGTAGGGTTGTTATCATTATTGAGAGATGTTTTTGTTGCTGCTTTCCTTTTCTCTTGTTCTTCCTTTTTCTTAATAGAGCACTTGTACTTTTCATGGCCCAGGTGCCGACAATGTTTGCAGAAATTTGAGAGGTCTTCATACACTACCTCCAGCCACTGGCCATCTCTATTAACATCGTAATCTTCAACAATGCCCAGCCAAACATGACGAGGCGTGCCCCGAGTCAAGTCAACCTGCATCTTCACTTTTGCTACACTGCCTCTTGTTTTTTGCATTGATGCAAAGTAAAGATATAATACCTTACCAATAGGTGATAGTAGAAATGAAAGAACATCTCTATCGTAGAAATGCCATGGTAGTTCTGGAATGACAATCCAAATAGGGACAATTAGATTTCCCTCATTCGGATTGAAGTTGGGTGTCCAAGCATACAATTCCATTATTTGACAATGGATGTACACGAATTTCTTTGTCCATATAGTTGTGTGATCATACTTATTGTCTAGGTCAATGTACACAGTTCTTGAATTGAAATGAAAAACTAGCTTTCCTCATTTTAATAGGAATGTCCTGAGAAACCAGCTTTCCTCCATTAGGTAAATGAGTTTTATCAGCAATAGTGTGGTTGGTTTCTTCTACACTATCCAGAGTTGTAGGTGGAGCAGTTTCTGATTTTCTCATTATACCTGAGGTATGGATTTGTCTAGTTTCCTCTGGATCAATCCTTAGGACATGTGGCTGTTTGGATTTCTGTTGCCTACTTGTTTGGTTAATACCCTTGAAATTCTTCTTCTTTTGAGATTGCCACTGAGCTTTGGCATGGTTTTCCTTTGTTTGTTGTTGTATATTAGCTTTGTTAGTTATGTTTCCTATTTGTTACTTACTTTGGGTCTTGTCCAACACTTTTTGATTGGAATTATAATCCTTGTGCTTCCCTAGTAAGATTTGCTCCTGTTGTGTTCCATTTGCTATTCCATGCTTGTATGTAGGGTTGTTGTCATAATTGTGAGCGTTTCTGCTACTGCTTTCTTTTTCTCTTGTTCTTCCCTTTTCTTAATAGTGTAGTAGTACTCTTGATGGTCCAGGTGTCGACAGTGTAAGAAGAAACCTGAGAGGTCTTCATACACTACCTCAAGCCACTGGCCATCTCCATTAATATCCTAATCTTCAACAAAGCCCAGCCAAACATGACGAGGCATGTCCTGAGTCAAGTCAACCTACATCTTGACTTTTGCTACACTGCTCTTGTTTTTAGCATTGATGCAAGGTCAAGATATAATACCTTACCAATAGGTGACAGTAGAATTGAAAGAACCTCTCTATCGTAAAAATGCCATGGTAGTTCTGGAATGACAATCCAAACAGGGACAATTGGATTGCCCTCATTCGGATTGAAGTTGGGTGTCCCAGCATACAATTCCGTTATTTGACATTGGATGTACATGAATTTCTTTGTCCATACAGTGGTGTGATCATACTAATTGTCTAGGTCAATAGACACAGTTCTTGAATTGAAATGAAAAACCAGCTTTCCTTATTTTAATAGGAATGTCCTGAGAAACCAGCTTTCCTCCATTAGGTAAACGAGTTTTATCAACAACAGTGTGGTTAGCTCCATTAGGTAAGCGAGTTTTATCAGCAACATTGTGGTTTGTTGCTTCTACACTATCCAGAGTTGTAGGTGGAGTAGTTTCTGATTTCCTCATTATATCTAAGGTATGGATTTGTCTAGTTACCTGTGGATCAAGCACTTGGACATATGGTTGCTTGGATTTCTATTGCCTATTTGTTTGGTTAATACCCTTGAAATTCTTATTCTTTTGAGATTTCCACTGAGCTTTGGCATGAGTTTCCTTTGTTTATTGTTGTTGTTTGTTGTTGTTGTATAGTAGCTTTGTTAGTTAGTTTTCCTGGTTGTTCCTTACTTTGGGTCCTGTCTAATACTTGTTGATTGGAATTTTGATCCGTGTGCTGCCCCAGTAAGATCTGCTCCTGGTGTGTTCTATTTGCTATTCCATGCTAGTTTGTAGGTTGTTATCATTATTGTGAGATGTTTCTGCTGCTGCTTTCTTTTTCTCTTATTCTTCCCTTTTCTTAATAGTGCAGTAGTACTCTTAATGGCCCAGGTGTCGACAGTGTAAGAAGAAACTTGAGAGGTTTTCATACACTATCTCCTGCCACTGGCCATCACCATTAACATCCTAATCTTCAACAAAGCCTAGCCAAACATGACGAGGCATGTCCCGAGTCAAGTCAACCTGCATCTTGACTTTTGCTACACTGCCTCTTATTTTTTGCATTGATGCAAGGTCAAGATATAATACCTTACCAATAGGTGACAGTAGAACTGAAAGAACCTCTCTATTGTACAAATGCCATGGTAGTTCTGTAATGACAATCCAATCAGGGACAATTGGATTGCCCTCATTCGGATTGAAGTTGGGTGTCCAAGCATGCAATTCCATTATTTGACCTTGGATGTACATGAATATCTTTGTCCATACAGTGGTGTGATCATACTAATTGTCTAGGTCAATGTACACAGTTCTTGAATTGATATGATAAACCAACTTTTCTCATTTCAATAGAAATGTCTTGAGAAACCAACTTTACTCCATTAGGTAAACGACTTTTTTCAGAAACATTTTGGTTGGTTTCTTTTGCACTATCCAGTGTGGTAGGTGGAGCAGTTTCTAATTTCCTCGTTATACCTAAAGTCTGGATTTGTCAACTTACCTTTGGATCAAGCACTTAGACATGTGGTTGTTTGGATTTCTCTTGCCCGCTTGTTTGGTTAATACACTTGCAATTCTTCTTCTTTTGAGATTTCCACTGAGATTTGGAGTGGTTTTCCTTTGTTGGACATTGTATAGCAGCTTTGTCAGTTATCCTTCCTGGTTGTTCCTTACTTTGGGTCTGGCCCAATACTTTTTTATTAGAATTCCGATCCTTGTGCTGCCCCAGTAAGATCTGCTCTTGTTGTGTTCCATTTTCTATTCCATGCTTTTTTGTAGTGTGGTTGTCATTATTGTGAGATGTTACTACTGCTGCTTTCTTTTTCTCTTGTTCTTCCCTTTTATTAATGGTGCAGGAGTACTCTTAATGTCCCAGGTGTCGACAGTGTAAGAAGAACCTGATAGGTCTTCATACACTACCTCCAGCCACTGGCCATCTCCATTAACATCCTAATCTTCAACAATGCCCAGCCAAACATGACGAGGCATGTCCCGAGTCAAGTTAACCTGCATCTTGACTTATGCTACACTGCCTCTTATTTTTTGCATTGATGCAAGGTCAAGATATAATACCTTACCAATAGGTGGCAGTAGAACTGACAGAACCTCTCTATCGAAGAAATGCCACGGTAGTTCTGGAATGACAATCCAATCAAGGACAATTGGATTGCCCTCATTCGGATTGAAGTTGGGTGTCCTAGCATGCAATTTCATTATTTGACCCTGGATGTACATGAATTTCTCTGTCCAAGCATTGGTGTGATCATACTGATTATCTAGGTCAATGTACACAATTCTTGAATTGAAATGAAAAACCAACTTTCCTCATTTCAATAGGAATGTCCTGAGAAACCAGCTTTCCTCCATTAGGTAAACCAGTTTTATCAGCAACAGTGTGGTTGGTTTCTTTTACTCTATCCAGTGTGGTAGGTGGAGCAGTTTCTAATTTCCTCAATATACCTGATGTCTGGATTTCTCAACTTACCTGTGGATCAAGCAATTGGACATGTGGCTGTTTGGATTTCTGTTGCCTGCTTGTTTGGTTAATACCCTTGAAATTCTT